>CM062577.1:21050852-21266569 GCA_031468815.1 Morus bassanus
GAGTTTCTAATAAATTATGTGATCATTCTTTTTCTAATAAACTTACCAAATATAACTCCTTCCTGAATTATTTGAAGCTTATTGAATAAGTCAGACATATATGAGAATGGAAATTATGTTAAGGTCGTACGTAGTCCTAATGATACGTATAACAGAATAATCAGATACAATGAAAAATAAATCTTGCCAAAATTCCTTTATTGGAGATTTGGAGTCACAAAATACGTCATAAATGCCATATTTTTCACAGTGTCTATCAAGAGTTTCCTAAGAAAATAAAGTTTATGTGATTATGTTGAGCATACATTTGTATGTCTTGTCTCTTCTTTCCCATCTTCCCAGATGGATAACCTGCTTTCCAAGACATTGGAAACCAGGAAACTAGATTAAGCTGGTTTTGCTTGTCCACAGTAATACTGAAGCTTTTAGGAAAGCGCTGATCTTAAATTGTGGACATGCTTAGTATATCTGCTGGTAATTTTGGTATACTGAAATCATGTGCATGTGAATGAAAAATGGTTACAGTCTGTAGCCCTCCCTATGCATAGAAAAAAGAAAAGTGATCTGCCCAGCTGCTATTTTTGGGTGTTCTCAAGTGTTATAAGACACATTGTTGCACATAGCTTTGGTGTATGCATATCGCAGAACTTATTTTCAGGTACTGAATTTATTTATCATGTGCCAACCAACACTTTTTATTATCTTAGCACTGGATCTTGTGAAGAAGCTGTTAGTAGTGGATCCAAGCAAACGTCTTACAACAGAGGAAGCCTTAGAGCATCCTTGGCTTCAGGTAGGAATGGACTCTTAACTGAGGTGCAGCAAAACTGGGTTGTTCTTGGGGATACCTTCTTGATGTAAGTTCAAAGGCAGTTCAATAGCCTGAATGTTATGAGGTTTTGTTGATACAGTGTAATTTGCTTCTGCAAGGAAGCAGGGGCACACTGACTGCTGTGGTCACCAGGGATGTAATGTGTACCTGATCCTGCTTCTGTGGAGAACACCATAAAAGGGTTACAATGGTGGGCAATGAGAGCTTCAATTCTTTAGCTTCATGGTAATAACTGTTATCTTAAGTCAGAGCTTAAGTCTGCCTGTCTGTAGGTTGTCTCTAACAGCAGGTGCTTCTCATGGGCATGCACCGCCGCCTGCCTGACAGCTGGCTATACAGCTTCCGCTGGCTGCTGTAAGACTGGAGAGATCCTGCTGCCTACTTACAGAAAGATAAGAGAGAAAGAAAAGGCCATATGTTTAGGAATTATTTGTTTGGTTTACTGGCATTGTCAATGACACATAGGAAGAGGAGCCGTCAGATCCCAGCCTGTAGGATGACATTAGCCCAGATGCTGTAGCCACCACTTTCCTGTTGGACGACTCTAAACCAAACAGAGCGAGCATCTTGAACAGACTGCTTTCAAGTCTCTCTGAAAGCAAGATGATCTTGCAGCACCTTGTTGTGTGTCAAAGTCTTTGTGGGATGGAGCCTTCTCTTTCTTGCAGCATACAGAACAGAGTTGCTTCTTCGCTCTCCCCTCTCCCAACAAGCAAATGCTGTCTCTGCAGCATACAGATTTTCTTCTTTTCCTGTTCTCCTTGTCTTTTCCTCTTGCAATGGCAACTAGACCCCCTGTTTTTCAGTGTGTTTATTTTCTTGGCCCCTGTCCCTGGCAAAGCCTTCATTAGCTCTTATCCCTTCCTATTGCTGCTTTTACAGCATGGTATGCTTTCTCAGTTCTTCAGTTCCATGGTCCTTTTCAACTGTTGTTGCTGCTATTTTTAGTCTTGTAGCCTTGCCTGATGCTGGTCAGTGCCTTTTCCCACCCTAAACACATCTTTGCTTGATTTCCCTTTTAATTTTACTTCTCCTTTGCCCTCCACCTTGTCATAAGGTCCCCATATGTAGGTTTTACCTTGCCACATCACGCACTCTTCTGACAGAGAGAAAAAGGAATCAGTAACTTCTCCTCTGTTCTCCAAAGTGGCCACACTATCCTTAATTTTATGTCTGTTGCCTTTTTTCTTTATTATCTGGATAATGCATCATCTTTGTGGCTTAACTATCGAACAGCACTGCCGCTCACATGACCTCGTATACCCTCTCTGCACAGGCTGGGGGCATTTCTCAGCCTTGACCAATTTGATTACCTCCTGATGCAGCCTGACCCATGCTAGAATGCGTCTTATTGCTAACCGTGTCAGGACCCTTGGCAACAGCCATGAGAGTTTGTATAGGAGAGCTTTTTGTCCTCTTGGTCTCATGATCTTTATTGCATTGTCATATAATAAAGGTGGCTCAGAGCAGCTTGGGTCCTTGCCAAGTAATGTAATTTTCTCAGACTAAATCCGCAATATCTCATGGTTGATGCATCTTCAGTAACCTGTATTCAGGAATGGAGAAGGACTCAGATTCTATGATTTGTCCAGCTGGAATAAGACGTTTCACAGTTTATATGTTCACTATTCTGTGGTTATCCCACGGGTGCTTGACTCTGGATCATGTTTTATAGGCATTGTAGAGTACTGAATAGTTCTGTCAGGCTAAACTAGGTCCTGTTCCAGCCTATTACCTTTAGCTAAGTAGTTTCTCAGGACTCCTGCAATCCTGTCATCTCTGGCCTTTCCATCACATCAGCTGTGGTTTTTTTGTGGGAGGAAGATAAAACTGATTTTGATGTTAAGGGAATCAGAATTCAGTCGTCTTAATGGTAAATACCAACAATGAGCTCCTTATGGTCTCTGCTTGGGAAGACGTGGAGTAGGTAGAGCTTGCAAATATCTGCCTGGGTCAACACTCTAGATTAGCGGTTGAGCACAACTGATAGGTACAGGTCTTTCTACTTCTATGCCATACCATCCAGCAAGTTGCAAGTCTGTTGCTCTATTTAATGCCAGCTTTTCTGTCACTAATTCTTTCCTACCAGCCAGCTGGCTTCTGCTGGAAGGTGTGGTACCAGCTCAACAGCAGAGGTTGACAGGCCTGTCTGTCTTTATTTTTGTTGAAAGATACTGATACTAAGCTGCTCCTCTCCAAACTCTGGTCCTGCTTCAACACCCTTTGTACACCTCCGTGATCTGCTCTGAATTTAATGGAAAATCCAGGATCTCTGGAGTTTTTTTCTCAGAAAATTAAGCCCAGTCGGCATCTGCAGCTAGTCTGTGCTTTTAAAGTTTTAGTCCCTGCAGAGAAGACTTCAAAAAAAGCATGGAGTATCCTGCTGAATACCTTCTATCAATACAACCAGCAGCTTCTGCATCCTTTCTGAGACACCTCTTCTCAGAACTCTTTAACATCTGAGAATCAAGATGTGTTTTTTAGATACCAAGTCTGATTGTGGTTCTGATAGGATGGACCTCCTCCTTTGAGTATTGTAACAGAGTCCCACTTCTTCACCTTGTTTGTGTGGGCAAGCACTGCAGAATCCTGCAGTTTGTTTCTGGCAAGTGCCCAGGACTGCTATGTTCTTACTATGATGAGTATGAATTAAGTGTCACTGGTTTGGGAACCCTCTGAGTAGGAGGTGATGGTTTCCCTGCCTCCTGTTATAGTCTGGTTAGGTTTGTGAGAGGTAGTCTTTAGGTGGTCTTTTATTAATTTTGGCATTCCAGAGGTGACCACTGAGCTTTTCTGGATATTTTTGCTTGAGGAGGCTGAAGAAAGTCACCCAGCCTACCTCTGAGCCACACAATGGGTTCTATTTACTCGTGCCGAGCATAATGCTATTCATATTCCCCCACTGGGAACAGTGTCTGGTTTCATATGCTTAGGTAAAGAGCGTAAGCAACAGAGTGGAAGCAAGGGAGTATCACTCGGTGCTCAACAGCTGGCAGCTTCCCAAGACAGAAAATGCATTTGGATGACTGTTTTTAACTCAGTAACTTGTCCTAATTATACTGCTGGGCATCAGAAAATTCTTCCTGGCATTCCTGGCTTTTACTACGGTAGTTTTGTGTGTAACTTCTACAGTGAGTTTAACTGGATGCAGATTCTTGCATTTGGATTATTAATTCTGAGCAGGAAATGTTATTGATAAACCATGCTACGCTGATTTTAAGAATTGCTGGTATATGTAAAGGGAAAGGGGAAGTATGACAGTGATTTAGACAAGCTAAGAATTTGAGATACTTCAGTATGTAAACTCAAGCTGTTAGCATCTTGATTATATATTCCCTTTAGGGACACCTCTTACTGTTATGTTTAATTTTGAAGACAGAAAGTTTCAGAAAACATCATACCTGCGAATCCAAATGTCATCTAGCATTCAGATGCCATTCTTTAAACTGTTTCCCTTCATGGGCTGTTACTAAAAGTATAAGTTGTTTATGTTATCATAAGATAACAATTATAAGTTATCAGATGTTATCGAATATGTTATCTATATGTTGTTACAAGATATCTATATGTTATCATAAGATAAGATAATGATAAGGGTTATCAGATGTACGCTTCCTGCTTGGAAGGCCAACACCCAATATGTTCAGTTCTAGATATCACACATGTTGAATACTACCACCAAAAGAGCTCCCCGAGTCCTGTTACTGTGAGTAGTGAGGAGTTACTGGCTCCCCACTCCCTCTTGTGTTGTCTGTAAGTATTGTCTTTGAAAGTTAGTATGGAAAAACCACAACGGACGCATACTTTATGCGTACAGCCAATGCCTGTTAGCCCTCTCTAACGATTTTTGGTCCACTAGGGAATTTTTCAGATATTAAAAGTAAGCATGTTCTCTAAACAAAACTTAATTTCTACAGCTTTATTTAAACCAGTAGTGCTTTCAAATTAGTGTTTTAAATACCTGTGCTGTTTACTCCATTCTTTGCTTAAATCTAAAACTTTAAGCAGCCCACTAAGTTTTAAACCTAAGTACTACTCAGTGGAGGTGTCTTACCTGTATTTACCAGGTACTTAATAAAACATTTTTCAAAGGCATATAAACAATTAATCGCTGTTTCTGCCTCTGAAAACTTCACTGGCATCTCTTGAATTGGACAAAATTGGTTTGGTTGCACGCTGCAGAAAAACTCAGGTGTTTTGTTATATAAATGGAAAAATATTTATCTTATCTTACCCATTAACTCAAATGTAGCCATAGTCAAATCAGGTGACACTGGAAAAAAAAGACAAGTCCCAACTCTGTATAAAATAAACCGGATGTTCACATAAAAGCCTTTTTGTAGCTCTTAAGAAGATATTTAAACCTAAAAAGGAGACACTGCAATACTCCATAGCTTAGAAGAAGAACCCCCTCCCCTGCCTTCACCCAAAAAACCTAGTTAAAACACTTGAAATCCTTAGGAGCTAATGATCCTTATTACTAATTGTCTCTAGCAGTGAATGTCCCATTCACTTCTCTTTGAGTTTCCTAGTCTTTGCTGTGATGATGAAACAAAATTATACAACCTATTAGCTTCAGTCAGTTGTTTAGAATAAATGCCTGGTTTTGGTTCTAGATCAGTTGTTCAGCTGGTGAACACATAGTCACTGTTCAATGCTCAGCCAAAAGAAATGATCTGTATTAAATCACTATGAGCAGTGTACTTCATTTAGTCCTGGGAAAGGTTTAAAGACCTGATTTCAGGATTTGCAGGAAATCCATACCAACACATTCTAATAACATTCCAGCAGGAGAAATTGCTGAAACTAGAGAATGAGATTTTCTTTTTAAAACAGGGGGTATGCTATGTCAACTAAACATCTTGTTTGCACTGATTTCCTGTTCCCTGAGGTTGCCCAGCATATACCATGAGGACCCTGGTCCCTGGCAGCTGAACCAGAATGAGGTTACATGCTAGCTTTTTCTCTTGAAACATGCCTGACTTCCTGCTAAACTAGGTTCTCTTAACAAAGGATCTCTGCTGCCCTTCCCTCCCCTGTGCTGTCCTTCCCTCCTCTTAATGCTTCTGCAGCCAGGCCCGTTTATGGACAATTGAGACTAGTAAGTCCACTTTGTCCACTTCTTTTGCAGTGCATCTCTCCCAGATGCTTTCCTCCCACTAATGGCAGCTTCTGGCTTACCACTTTGGGTAAACAGAGAATGAACTGTACTATCTAGTGAACTTCTGTAGAGGTATGAATGCTCTGTGAATAATGTAACATTTGTTGATAATCATTTGGGTTTTCAAAAGGGAAACTTCACTTCAGTGAAATGCTCCAAATGTTTCAGTTTACAACTTTTAATATGTTCTGTGGACTTGCTTATGTTAAAGAAAACTGTGGGGTGCTTTTTAAGATAATGTGTTGTTTGAAAGTTTGGTGTGTGGTTTGGGTTTTTTTTTGGTTTTGTGTGGTTGAGTTTGTTTGTGTTTTTTTTCTTTTTTTTTTGGCTATACAACAGGTTTGCTTTGGGCGGGGTGTGGTAATGAAAACTACCCAAATCTGGGATACTGATGAAGCTGATCTAGTGGAAATGAAAATATGCTGTTAGAAAGGGAAGTCATGAGAACAGAATGCAAAACTATAAGGAAAATACTTGTTTTTCAGGAGTGATTAACTCTGCTTTGGTGAAAGCAGGCCCCAAGTCCTGATGAGGCCTCTTCTGATAAGGCTGACTAATGAATTACTTGCACAAACTCCTAGCCTGTATGTTCTGTTCTTTCAATGTTGTTATACTTTGTTGAATAATACTGCAAGTTCAGTATTAGCTTGACTATTATTAGCTAAGTAGTTATTGAGAGGAAACTGTTTCTTTGTAGAATGAAAGAGAACTATTTTTTCTTACCAGGACTGTACATAAACCACCTGCTCAAAATTCTACTGTGGGGCATATCAGAATCATAGAATCATAGAACGGTTTGGGTTGGAAGGGACCTTTAAAGGTCATCTAGTCCAACCCTTCCTGCAATGAGCAGGGACATCTTCAACTAGATCAGGTTGCTCAGAGCCCTGTCCAACCTGACCTTGAATGTTTCCAGGGATCAGACATCTACGACTGCTCTGGACAACCTGTTCCAGTGCTTCACCACCCTCATGGTTTAAAAATTTCTTCCTTATATCTAGTCTAAATTTAGTTTAAAACCATTACCCCCTGTCCTATCGCTCAGGCCCTACTAAAACATCTGTCCCCATCTTTCTTATAAGCCCCCTTTAAATACTGAAAGGCTGTGCAGTAAGGTCTCCCTGGAGCCTTCTCTTCTCCAGGCTGAACAACCCCAGCTCTCTCAGCCTGTCCTCATATGGGAGGTGCTCCAGCCCCCAACGATCTTCGTGGCCCTCCTCCAGACCTGCTTGCGCAGGTCCATGTCTTTCTTATGCTGGGGGCCCAAGAGCTGAACACAGTACTTCAGGTGTGGTCTCACAAGAGCAGAGTACAGGGGCAGAACCTCTTCCCTCGCCCTGCTGGCCACACTTCTTTTGATGTAGCCCAGTATATGGTTGGCTTTCTGGGCTGCGAGTGCACATTGCTGGCTCATGTCCAGTTTTTCATCCACTGGTACCCCCAAGTCCATCTCTGCAGGGCTGCTCTCAATCCCTTCATCCCCCTGCCTGCATTGATACCAGGGCTTGCCCCGACCCAGGTGCAGGACCCTGCCCTTGGCCTTGTTGAACCTCATGAGGTTCACATGGGCCCACTTTTTGAGCTTGTCCAGTTCCCTCTGAATGGCATCCCATCCCTCAGGCCTGTCACCTCAATTGCACCACTCGGCTTGGTGTCATCTGCAAACTTGCTGAGGGTGCACTCAATCCCACTGCCTATGTTGGTGATGAAGATAGTAAACACTACTGGTCCCAATTCAGACCCCTGAGGGACACCGCTCATCACTTATCTCCATCCAGACATTGAGCTGTTGACCACTACTCTCTGGATGCGACCATCCAGCCAATTCCTTACCCATCGCATAGTCCATCCATCACATCCATATCTCTCCAATTTAGAGAGAAGGATGTTGTGGGGGACCGTGTCAAAGGCCTTACAGAAGTCCAGATAGATGACATCCATAGCTTTTCCCTTGTCCACTGATGTAGTCACACCATCATAGAAGGCCACTAGGTTGATCAGGCAGGACTTGCCCTTGGTGAAGCCATATTAGGAAGGTGTTTGTTTGGGGAGAAGTGGGGGAACCTCCTTTTCTCCTTCATTCATTCATTCTTTAATTGCTGATCCATTCCATTAGCCAAAATGTAGGCTTTTCCCTTAAATATTCCATATCTTAGAGTTACTGCTTTTTTTCACAGGATGAGGATATGAAGACAACATTTCATCAGCTACTTGCTCACACATGTGCCAATATGAATCCACCACAAACATCAAAAATGGTATGTGTAACAGATTACTTGAAGATTAATACTTGATGCATAGAGAAACTAGATTTTGAATTATTCCATAATAAGAAAATCAATTAATTTTGAGAACTTAAAGAAATGTGCATTTTGGCTGTAGGTAGCAGCCTGCTAACTATCTCTGCTTTCTGGATAGAAGCAATGGACTCTTGTGCTTTGGCAAGCCACTTTGTTTAAATGTATAGAAACAGTCTCCTAGGCTTTAAAGCATTATTCATATATTTAAAATTGCTAAACATGTATGTTTTGATGGATTCAAGTCATGAATGTTTAGTATTCAAGGAAAAATTCTCATGTTAGTGAAAGTTTAGAATGGTATTGTGACATTCATTACCAGATGCTAATTAGGAGAATTTTAAATGGTAGTGGAAGATAAAGCTGAGGGCAGTGTCTTATATGGGAAGGATGAAATATAATTAGATACATCTTGGTAGGGAAACATGTTAGTCATGCTGCTTTTTTGGGTCACAGAAAGGAGACTTCATCCAACATCTGTAATTCTGTAGCAAGCAAAACAGTTAGGTTCTGTCTTACCTGATTTCCTGTAGCCATCCTGCTGTATCTTTCTTTTAGCCAACCACAACAAGAAAGCGTGTCCATGAAAATGAGGAAGAATCTGGCTCTAAGCGTGCTGTTCCTTCTACATCATTTCAGAAAATGAGGTGAAAAAGAAGAGGAAGTGACTTTTGTTTATTATAGCTTTTTTTTATGGAAAGCAGGATTTTTTATTTAAGAAAAATCTTAATAATGGAATAACTGTTGAAGATGCAATTGCTAAATAAAAATAACTTTGTAAGACTGAAGTGACTGCTGTGTATACATGAGAATCCACACAACTAGTCTTGTTCCATTTCATCCAGCTGTTTGACTCAAGGAGAGTACCAGGAAAAACTCATAAACTAAGTTCCTAACATTTTTTTGGCCTAGCTTCATCACCACCTACACTCTTTTTCTTCTGTTCCAGTTTCTAGGTCAGGCATGCAAGTAATGCTTAGTCCTCACAGATGAAAAAGGAATACTAAGTTTGCTGAGCTTTTGCCTGAGACATAGTATTACCTGACACAAAATGCTGCCTACAGACTTCTGAGGACACTTCATAGAATCAGAGAGTACCGGGTTGGAAGGGACCTCAAGGATCATCTGGTCCAACCTTTCTTGGCAAAAGCGCGGTCTACGCAAGGTGGCCCCGCACCCTGTCCAGCTGAATCTTAGAAGTGTCCAGTGTTGGGGAATCCACCACTTCCCTGGGGACATTATTCCAATGGCTGGTTGTTCTCACTGTGAAAAATTTTCCTTTTGTGTCCAATTGGAATCTCCCCAGGAGTAACTGGTACCCATCACCCCTCGTCTTCTCCATGTGACTCCTTGTAAAAAGGGAGTCTCTATCTTCTCTGTAGCCACCCTTGGTTTGAAAATAATAAAGCCTAATCTGTTATGAAATAAATCAAGGTCAAGTAGGATCTAAGACAAGAGATTCCTGAGTCAGGTTTTCCCATATGTGCCTATTGCAGAGATCTTGTGTGTTTGGAGATACTTGATATTAACCATTGTTAATGATAAAATGGCAATTCTTGTACATTCTTATTTATCTTAATGAACGACATGGAGGAACATCCATGGGCATCTGGATGAAAAAAAATACCACTGGTTCAAATCCACTCCAGATCCACAGGGGTGATAAAACAGAAGTAGTGCATATCTACCCCCTCATGCCATTCCCCTTCTGGTGCACACGTGCGATTGGCACATCCTCAAAGAGTTCTGGTACTTACTGTAGCTCATCTGAATAAAAGGGAATACTCAGCTGCCATTTGCTAGATAAAAGAATCATGAAGGACTTGGTGTGTTTGGGCTAGGTTTGTGATCTGGTGTACTGCCAAAGCCAATACCTTTGGGATTTGGTTACCTGTGATTTTAAAAAGATCTGTGTCATTACAGACGAGAAGATTCACGTGATTCTACAAATTAACTGTAATTGGTCTTTAGATAGAAATAGGAAACTTCTGTAACTTATTCCTCAGTCTTTTTTTCATCCCACTATTGTTAAAAAAAATCATCCAACTGCTTCGCTTGGATCCTTTGCTTGGGTCCTGACTAGGACTGGCTTTCTAATGAAATCTTAACTTTGATCTCCCTCATTTGAAGTCACACCTTTGAGCTGATGGCCGTGTGTTCATCATTTTATTGCAGAAAGCTTTCTGAAGTTTCAGACTTTTCCATGAAAGACCAAGTTTGGGAGGTGTTATTAAATTCCACTACGGTAAAGCAGCATCCAATTTTCACTGAGACAAGAAACTATTATTTCTTTATTATGTATTATTCACGGTGTGAGAGTCTTCAGCAAGCAAGGTCTCCTTGCCTCTTCCTTTCAACAGGCGTGGGTCGACGGCATTTGGAAGGCTTCAGTTTGGATGCCGGTGGTACAAATGTGATGAGAAGGCCAAGGACGAGCCTAGCTGTGCCTGGTAAGAGCGGTGCCGCCGGTGAGCAGTGTCACTGCCTGAAGCCTGCAGAGGTACCGTGTGGGACCCCGCTTACCCTCACGCGGCTGTCGCTGAGGCCGCTGCCGCCTTTGGGAGATGGTCTTCCACCTTTATGGCAACGCAGCCACCTTGGGCCCGCGTTCTCCGTGACGATGGGGCTCGGCAGCGCTGAAGAGGCAGGTTGCCCGCTTTTTTTGTGCGGCCCGTCCGGGGCCGGGCTCGCCCCCAGCCCCGCCGGGCCCCCGCGCCGCCCGGACCTCCGGCGGAGGAGAGGCGGGGGCTGCCTTGGCGGGCGCGGGGCGCGGCAGAGCGGCCCGCCTCGGGCGGGAGGCCGCCGCCGGCGGCTCGGGGAGGCCGGGCTCCAGCCGCAGGACGTCCGGCGCAGGGCCGCGCCGGAGCGGGCCTGGCGCCGCCAGGCGGGGGGCGTCCGGGGTCCGAGCGGAGCCCGGCCCCGGGGGCGGGGCGCGGGGCAGTGCGGGTCCCTCAGAGCCGGGCCCGGAACGTGGCGCCGTGGGCCGGGCGGCGGGAGCGGGAGCGGCCCGGCGTGGGGCGGCGGCGGCGGCCCCCTGAGGAGGAGGAGGAGGAGGAGGAGCCGGAGCGCGATGGAGCAACAGGCGCCGCCGCCCGCCCCGCCGGGGGCCGTAGCGGGGGGCCGGGCTCGGCGGCGGCGGGAGCGGGACGCGGAGCCTCCCCGGGTGAGTTGACGCCGGACGGGCGGCGTTGCGGGAGCGGCGGCGGGAGCGGCCCCTCGGCCCGGCCCTCCGCCAGGCGGCCGGGGAGGCGGGAAGGAGCCGCCGGGCCGCGCCGCGCCGCGCCGGGCCGGGCCGGGCGCGATCCCCGCCCGCGGCCGTCGGAGGGAAGTTGCGGGGCGCGGGCGGGCCGCTGTCCGAGCGCGGAGGGGGAGCCCGCGGGGAGGGCGCAGGCCCGGAGCCCGGCCGGCGGCGTGGTGAGGCGAGGGGCAGGGCGGCGGCGGGGCAGCTCCCCCCCAGCGGGCCGCGGGCTGCGCCGGGGGATGCGGCGGCGCTCGGCGGGTGCCCGGCGGGGCTCCGGGGCCGCCAGGCCTCGGGTGCAGCCGCGGTCTCCTGGCCGAGCGCTCGGCTCCCTCCGCCCGGGACTTCGTGCCGGGCTGAGAGTGGCGGCGCCGCCTTCCCGGGAGCCCCGGCCGGCGGGCCCGGGCCGCCCGCCCGCCCAGCCCCGCCGCCGGCCGGCGCCGCGGAGCGCCGCGGGCGGGGAGCTCGGCCGGCCGCCGCTCCCGCCCGGGGGCCGCCGCTCCCGCCCGGGGGCCGCCGCTCCCGCCCGACGAGGGCTCCGTCCGCCGGCGGCGGGCGAAGGCGAGACGGCGGCTGCGGGATGAGCTGCCGGGACCTGTTGTCGCCTGCGGACAAGTTGCCGTGGACGTGTTCCAGCCTGCGGTTCGCTGGAGCGGGCACCCTTCTGCGAGGGAGAGCACGGGTATCGGCGTGAAAACTGTGTTCTCTCTGGGCTCCCCGATAAGCAAAACCTCAGTTTATCTTGTTAAAAATCTCACAACTTTTCCTGTTAGTGTGTCAGATGTACTTTGTGGCGCTGCAGAGTTTATTACCCTGTTGGAATTAACGGTACAGACACACGTTCTCAAGCAGACCGTACCTCAACTGGGCATGCCGGCCATTGAAAAAGTTGTAACTAACTCATTGTAAGAGCTTTATTACTGACAGAATTTGGAATCTGGGGACTGGATTCAGTCAGCGCATCTTGGATGACAGCAAACATTAATGCGGTACTGTTCGTTCACTGGAACACAGATTGGCAGTTAAGGCTGAGACGGGTTAGCCCTGTCAGCAGCCCATCCTCCTGTTGTTTGATGTTGCAGCCATAGGGATACACCTGGTTGTCCCCAATAAACGGAGAGTTGAAATGGCTGGGCTTCCATGCCTTCTTGTCCTTCCTCTTGGAAGCTGTTCATGTTTATTTTTGGATGTCTCACTTTTCTTGTAGGTTTGCACAATCTTAGACAATGTCATCCCTTCTGCTGCTTTCTTCTGGTGTTGGTGGTCTTCTGGTGTTGAACAAGAGCTCTTCAGGTGCTAGTGAAACCCTTTATAGGCTCTTTGAAAAGAGTTTTTTGGTAAATGGATGAGTGGGTGTGCCTTGAATATTGAAAGATTTTTGTCAGCAGTAGGGTTGGAAATCTTACCTTTTGGGGGGCGTGTCTGATATAAACAGAGTCGTGTTTTTTTGGAGTCCTAGGTCATACTAGTGTATAAGACTACTGATTATTATTAGTGATAACACCATTATTGATTATTATTACTGATACTCTGTACTATCCAAATCTTAATTTTCAAGAGGTGAAATCCACTGCTACAACAGCATCAGTCTGTCTATATATTTCTGCTGGGTATTGATTGAGTCTTGTTTTTGGCTGCTTCACTGTATCACACTATCCCCCTCTTGAGTGAAGATGAAAACCTCTTCCTTGCCCATTGCATATGCTTTCCTCCTTGCCTGGGCACCAGTTAATTCCATTCCTACTGGGCAGGTCACTTGGGGTGGGAATGTTGTAATGAGGGATTGCAGGTGAGGTACCTGCCTGCCTGTGTATCAGTGAGTGCTGCTGTTGCCATCGTGCTGCCAGACCTGTGCTCCTAGCTGGCACGTGGCCCTTCAGAGAAGACAACGGTTATACTGCAACAGTTGAATTGTTTGTTGCAGGCAACAAAATCCAGGAGGCATGTACACCTGCTGCCCTCCCAAGTCTTCCTTAGTGACTTTGCTGTTCAGACCTGGCTTATGCTGTATTACCGCTTTGTCAGTCCGTCATTATTGTGTCTGTCTGCCTGTGGCTAACTGGTGGTTCAGGGGAAAAGGTCAGATTCCTCACTGATAATTTATAATTTAATTATTATTCACAATAATTAAATTCAAGATTTTGTGCTCCCTCTAGCTCATACTAGATCTTTCTTTTACATGAATGATAGATCTGTTGGATGGCAGTGGGACCAAACGACTCTTTAGACTTCGGAGGTCAACTTTTATTTCTTTTCTGTCTCAGTGTCCTACCGACTATCTTTTAATGAGAAAATGACCTCCTTTCTGCTTTAATTTCTCATTATTCTTCATCTCAATTTTTGCGTTACTTCCCACTACTTCTGTACCATGTTTTCACTCTGTTTCTCCCGTTCTTTAACAATTTTGACTCTTTCATATTCTTCCTTTGAAATGATTGACAGTAGCGTACTGTATGTTGATGCTGAGGGACTGATCCTGATCTATAAGGGCACTCTCTAAAGAAATTAGCAAGGACCTGGAAAAATTGAACTTTTGAGTTTGTTTTAGGCTTTCAGCATACTCGGACACAAACTTGAATTTGAATTAATTTACTTTTGAAGGTTATCTGTGAGCCCAGTGAAGCTAGATTTTTGGTTTTCTGAGAAAAGGTGAAAGCTGAGCGTCGCCCCTTCAGTTTGAGTCTGTTTTGCAGGCCACATAAATGCATCATGCAAGGCATATGCATGGCCTGTATGTTTGACATCATTGTGCTAAAGTTTCAGTAAGTATATGTTGACTTCCAGCTGCTTTTACAGTGGAAGCATTCTGAATACACAAAATTAAATAATCTATTTATATTATACATATAAAAATATATTACACGATATATATTACATATATTTTTTTCTAACCCAACTAACTGACTGCCAGTGTTGTATGAGGATTGGTCTGTTTTAGGCATCTCTAATGCCTCCGTTACTGTGGATCTAGCCATCTATGGTACAAACATTACTGTTAGACAGAATCTTGTCTCTGTCTTTATTTAAAAATCAAAACCTAAAGAACTCAGGAGTATTTTATGTTTGCTTTCATTTGCTGTTAAATTATGATGAAAGCTCTATTCTTTATTTCAGTGAGGTTTTTTTTTTTTAGTTTAGATCTTCTTTACAGTATTTGAGAATTCAGTTAGAAATTATTGAACATTCAAGATGTATGTGTAATTTCAATTGCGTGTTCAGTAGACTTCTGTGAATTTCTTTCACGTTTTTAATTACTTTTTTGAATCCATTATTACTGTTGTCATTTGTAACACCTGGGATAATTCTGCATTTTAACTATACTGCATGTGCAAGGTTACTTCAGTTGGCTTTCTTTTATCTTCTGCCTGTTTGATGCCTCTCTCTTTCTGCAAAATGGTGAATAATTGTTCCCTTTATCTTCCCTGTGCTTTTCTCTATTTTTATCGACCATTGACTTACTCCCTTCAATCCTTTTCTAACTTTCATAGCCTATCTTTGTCTCTTGTTGGATGTGGAGATTGATCCATATCTGGTTACCTGTTACCCACCTCTTCCCTCTTCTACTTCTATATCTTGATCTGCTTGTGTGGTGGTGGTTCCAACAAAACTGAACATGGTGTTTAAAATGCGCTTCCTACTGTAGATTTTTAGAATGGCATAATTGTTTCCTGTTTCTCCTTTCCCAAAGATTCTCATTCTTTTACTTGTCTCTTTGACTGTTCACGAGCATGGAGACAATGTTTCCAGGAGAATTTCTCCAAGGACTCTGAAATGTCTTTTGTGAGGTGTAAGGGTATGTTTGGGGCCAGTTATTGCGATAACAACTAAGGATTTTTTTTCCCCCCAATCACTTTGCATTTACTGACATTGAGTGTCACCTGCTATTTATCTCCCAGAATATACTGAAGATTCTTATGTGCTCGGGGCCGTTAGTTTTACTTGACTATCACTCTGCTTCGTTCGTGTAGTTTCAGTAGCTCACCTGCATACTGCCCAAAGCAGTCTGGGTTAGATCTGAGAAGCCCAGAAAGTTGTGTGCCACAGTCAGAAAATGAGAAAGACAAATGTGTTGCCAATATCTTGAACTCATTTGGCAAATTCGCCCAGAGATTGGCGAGTGATGCCCACACTCATGCAGTCCCCCTGCTTTCTCCCTTACTAAGGTCCTTGCCAATATAACTTTGTATACAATTTCCTAGTCTGGTGATTGGTAGGACTGCAATCAAGAACCACCAGCAGACACCTGAGAAAGAGGCTGCAGGATACTGTTTTAGAGTTTTAGATAGACTGCCTCCAGCTATTTCGTGGTTAATTCTTTAGAATAAGGTAAAACCCATCCTTTACCCTGAACACACCTCACCAGTTGTGGGTTGGGGAAAATCCATCTTAATAAGCCCTACGTGTAACTGACTGAAGCTTTGAAACATTAACCTGTTTCCAGTTTTCCCAGAAGCTCACAAAAGAAGGGTTTAATTATGTATAATAAATAGTATATATAACGGAAAACGAAGTAACCTTGTGTTGAGAGACTGCTCGCCTTGTAAAAAGGACCAGTTTTTATCATCTTATAGTATAATGTGGTCCAGAAGGATCAAGAACCTCATGGACCCAGGTGCTCAAAAGAGGAGTCGCCTAGTCTCAGTGAGCTTCCAGTTTGATTTGAGATGCAGTGTAACCAATAGGTGTAATAATCAGAAAGCCGGGAGAGGGAGAGCAACAACAACCCAGGCTGACTTATGCATGACTGGAGAGCTTTAATAAAAAGTTATATATGGAAAGAATGTCATGGTCTCTTTTGGCTATCTCCTTATTCATCACTAGTTGGTGTAATATCATTACTTGAGATGCTTCTTAAGGAAGGACTGAGAAGAGCTTCGAGGTCACCAATTTGAGGAAAGTGGGAATAAAGAATTTGCAATAACTTGATGCATATTGCTCGTAGCTTTTCAACTGCTGTAAATCATTACATTTGGCACTAGATATATGAAAAGATTGCATTACATGTATGATCCAAATAGAATTTTGCAGTGTGTTTGCAGTGAAATCAGGTTAGTTTCTCAATAGTATTTAAAAATAACATCTGTACAACTTAGTTCTTTCTTGGTTTTGGAGTATTTGCTTGAAAAAAGAATTTTGTTTCTTAACTGAAGTATTTTGCAAAAGTGTAAGTGAGGGCATAATTTGGTCTGCATGACCTTTAGTTTTCAAAATTATGTATGAACCAAAAAGTACTGTTTAAATTTAGCTATGGATTGCATAGTTCCTGTTACAATTTTTAGCAACATGTAGCGTAGCTCAAATTAGAGTGGATCTAACTGATGTACAATTGCAGATCTCTCTAAGTTCAGTATTGGAAACTCACAGTTGCTTCTAATTTTTAGAAAATTATTTAGAAAAGACATCTTTTTCTTTAGAAAATTTTGTATAAGCTCTAGTTAAAAAAAAAATCAGTTTCTATCCTGTTGATAAGTTTGTATTTAAAATATTTTTGTCTCTAATTACAATGAAAAACCAAAGTAGTAAAATATTTTCAAAACAATATGCTCCAGAAGCCTAGACATATATTCCATTAGGAAATTTACTAAAATGTGGTTGTTTTTTATGGAACAGTGGTGTAAGTTATGGTTTTATGTTCAGGGTATTTATTCCTTTTGCTTTATTTATACTTTTAGATAAGTTATAGCTTTTTTTATGATATAAAAATAGATTTTCATGAACATGTAAAAATCCCTTCTAGAATTTAATTTAAAAATTTGAAAGTTTGACTTCCATTTTACCTAGTACTTTGTGAAAATCTAACTTGGTGGTTTTTGTCCCTTGTAATGTAAATTTACCAGAGGAAATTAAAACTCTATCTGTCAGAAGAATATTAATGGACACTTGTAGGAGTACTTCAGACTAAAGTAGATGTCAGGCTAGATACGCTGATAATTAACACTCAGTAAATGCTAGACTTTAAAAATTGCAGGATGTTGAAAATTATAGAAGCAACAAAAGTTTGTAGGATTTCCTTCATATTGCTTCTGCTAGATGGAAGGTAACTTTAGCAGCGTGTCTGTTGGGCGGCGGCGGTGTTTTTGGTTTCACTGAGACATCAAAATGGCATAGGCGTATTTTAGCTGGCAGTCCACGGAGCGAGTGTCTGTTTCCAAGGACCGTTCTGTAACCGCCCATCGAGTAGCATTTCCCTCATTCACCTACAGGTTTAAGAGGGGGAATAGCCTGAGTCATTGTCCAGTTTACTGATGTCCCGCTTATGGGGTGTATATATTATGTTGCTGAGATTTAAGGAAAAGTTGTCTTCCATCTGTGAAGATGTACTCCCAGTAATACTTCATAACAACTTGTGAAGACAAAATCCAGCTTAAAAAAAAAATATCTAGTGGCCTGGATAGCTGTTGTGCACATCCTACGGTGGCTTAAACTTTCCGTTTCAGTGGCCTTTCATTTCTTTCCACACTATTTTCCTTAAAATTCTGTTCAGTTGGGTGAAGGTTGCATGCGGCTTGGCAAGGCTTCATGTCTATTCAGAAGCGTGGTACAGACCAGCTGAAGTGCTAGCTGCTAGGAGCAGGGAGGTTACAGGGAGAAACTTCATATTCTTTATGTGTTCTTGGACTCTTGTCGAAGACAGTTTCTATTACAGAAAAACAATAATACCCCAGAATATGGAGTGAAAAAAACATAAAGCCATTTTACAGATTAAAATCCAAGATGTATAGATATTTTCATAGAAAGGGAAGCTCAGTTACAGATTTAAGCTGATTTTGGAAACCCATCTTTAGAATAAGTAACTGTTGCTTTGTTTCAGAATCCACTTGGAATGCCAGTTTTTCTGCTTGCCTCTTTTTTCCTCTTTCTGATGCTTCATTGAGTATCTTGAACTATTTAGAGAATTTAAAAGATAAAAATGCTACATATCACACTTAAAGTATTTTTTGAAAGTTATAAAGGATTTTTTTTAAAAAGGTGTCTTAATTATGGACTTGCCACCCAAGACATCATCTATATAAGGCATATTTATTTGAATTGTATAACATTAAATAAAATGGATTATATACACCTCAGAGCTTGTTAGTTTGTAAGATTCGTTGTTCTTTGATCAAGCATTCTCTTCATGCTGTTGTAGCACATTGTTTTCCCTTGTCCTCTTGTCTTGGAGCAGATTTTGGATCTGCTGTTATCTCTTCTCACTCATTTTATTGCAACTCAAAGGGAATCTACTCCCTACTGTTTTCTGGATAGCGATGTGCTGTTCAGACAGTCAGATCTTTCAGCACGTATGGGCAGTTACTTATTTGCGAAATGTTCTGTCTCTATAGAGGACTAAGTTTAGCAAGCTTGATCTTGGAAGACAAACATTCTTGTAATGTAGGTTTTTCTATGTGTTCAACTTACTGTTTGCTTTGGGGTTTGGGAGTTCACTTGTTCTTGAAAAGAAAAAGGCTAAGAAAACTGTGCATGTTTTAACACTCACCGTGAATGGTCAGGAAGGTTGAATCTTGAGCACCTTTTGCAAGAGGAGGAGGAGTGAAGGCAATTAATTGCTGAGTCAGATGTGAAGCAGATATTGCTGGAGCTTCTGTCTAATGGGACCTCTGTAGTAGGAGCTGGTTTCTGGTGCCCTATGCTGGTTTGGAGAAGTGATGCCGAGAAGCTTGTGCCATCATCTTCTTTATTAGAAACACATGAGCTCCTACCTTAAATTGTCTCTGCTAGATCCCCTTCTGCACTCCATTAGAACCTTTTTTTCCCACTGCGCTAAGGAACTTCAGCTTCTTCAGCATTGTCTTAGTACGAACGAGTACCTTCGTAACAAAGTGTTAGGCAGCCTAAATTTGTGTGTTGCCATCACCTTCCACTATGTTAGTAGGAGAAGAGCAGTCATGACTGGAAAGCAGGGATGGCTTTTTAATGAGTACTTTTTGTGTGTTGGCACCATCAGAATACTCTTTTTTTATTTGTGGTTTCTGTGCCAGAGTGACTCAATTTTGTTCTGTGGTTCTTTCTCTTACCTAATGATGTTTTACTGCCTTATGTAGTTCTCATGATAGCAGGAATTAGATAATAATATATTCCAGAAATTACCATCATAATTTCCTTTAAAATAATTTCGTTTTTTTCATGAGATTATTTAGCTTCACAGGATCTTAGAGGCAGAAATCACTTTACTTGGACTGAGAGGATGTCTTCTCATGGATTCTTCTCATTGTTTCAGACTCACAATATGATTCTGGGAAGATCATTAACAGTTTTGTGTTTTCATTTTTTCATGCATAATTAACAGAAGGAAAAGACAGCTATTGTTCGACTTGTGTATTCTTTACTCTTGCTACTGCTCCTTGAGATTGTGCCTGATGAGACATGCCCTCACAGAGGCCTCTCTACCTAGTGCACAGTAACTCTCAGTGAGCTTGTGGTGGCTGCTTCCAGGCAAGTAGCTTCTGTGGTTGTAGCAGGATCGGTCCCTGTGGTCAGGTGGAGGTGATGGGAAAGATGCCACCCGCTGCTGAGCCAGAGGTGGGTTCTTCGGTGTGGCGCTGGTTGTACTTTCGCTGCCAGGCTGAGTCTCTAGCTGGAGGCAGTTATAGCCGTAGCTGGTAAGAGATCTGTTTCCTGAAGTATTTCTCTTCTAAGTAACATAAGTTATTATGTTATTTATATAATAACATAATATTATTAATTAATACTAGAAGTACTGGTTCTTGTACTCCTGCATCTGGAAGCTGCAGTCATTTGCTCTGAATATGATAAAAGAATGGAAACTACACAACGTTTCGTATTTTTCATTGTCCCTGATGCAGGTCAATTGCCAGGAAATACAGTGACAGAGAGACTGAGGACACCTTTAAAAATACGTCTGAGAAGCTGGAGTAATTTATTTGATATGTTGTACCCTTAAAGTTGGCATTGTTTAACAAAAGGACTGTTTTGTTGTATGAACATGAGCAGTGTTTAAACTAGAGATCACCTTGGCTGAATCTGTTGTGTACTGTTACTGATAGGTTGAGCTCAGTTGTTCAAAATGGTAGGTTTTGGAAGCAAAATTGTTTCCTTCGCAGTCTGCACTAGACACTGTAATAAAGGAGGAACTTGAAGAAAATATTTGGGCTTTCTGCTGAGAGGTGAATGTTTTCTAATCTGGTTATGTTTGTGACTAACTGATCAGATTAATTTATTCCAATCTGGACCCTGCTTCTTTCACTCTTAATGTTGGTGGGAATTGGCTGTATTTAACACGTCACAATGAATTAAGTCACTTAGTGATCGATGCAGCCAGTTCTGTTAAGGGAAGTTATAGTTGCAGTTGTTTATTTAAATTAAGTAGCTTTATAGTTTTTGAGAATTTGAAACATGTTGTTCTCTGCCAAGATGATATCACCTATATGTCTTAATACCGGTTCTTACAGAGCTCAGATATTCTCAGAGGAGCCCTTTCACCTTCAGAGTTGACAAAAAATTCTATGATGACCATGAAAAAATATTTTTTCATGACCAATGTACTTATAAATGAATGCTATATGGTATGGCCACCTGGGAGGAAGTCACAGTGACTATGCAGGTCACGTGACCAGACAGGAGAACAAAACAAACACTTTTTTCTGATCCTATAATTGTGGCACAAGCAAAATATCATGTAGTTTAGAAACCAGGGAGAGAATCTTGCTTCAGTTCTAACTGTGGAAGATGTCAAAAGAGAAGATACCTGGATCTTAATCTATCAGAAGGAACAGAACAGCCCACTGACCTGGTCCTTGTGATCAGTTAAGTGCGTCATACAAGTATTATACATATTAGCTGTGCCAGAAATTTGAATTGTGCTGCCTGACCTACCTGTACTTAAATAAGTTGAATTTGCACTGCAGGAGTTTATTTTGCTCATGAAAATCTCAGGTTTTGTCAGAATTGTAGCAGGAAGCTATTGAAGCGAAGAACATAGCAGGATTCCAAAAAGTTCCTGTAAATGTATATGGATTAAAGCAACATCTGTTGCTATTATAGCTGACAGCTTTGAAAAGGGTGGCATTTTAACCTGTGTGTGGGTGAGTGTGTGTTTGTGAGGTCGTTTGTTTTTTAGCACAGTTTCTAAGGATGATGGGTCAGCATGATCTCTCACATCATAAACAGAATATCAGTGGAGTCCTTGCACTGGGTCTGCTGTTCACCCTGTGTTTGCCCTCTTATACTTTGCTTAATTTATGATTGTTCATTTCCTCAGATCCTTCTGAAAAATGATGTATGAGAGTTCTTCAGACTGTTAGCCCCGCGTTTCCTTGAGTATTGCGTGAAAGTTCAGCTGGTTTCAGAAACTTTTGACGTGTTTGAACTCCTTTTAGGCCCCAGGTAAAGGTTATACTTTTTTTTTTTTTTTGAGCAGAGTATTGCTCAGGTTAAAATATTCCACAATGAGCATTTCTGTAAGACTGTATCAGATTTTCTGGCTTGTAGTGACTCTGAAGTGTTAGTTCTAAGTTGTATAAAATCAAGTTTTCCACTCTTCTGGTAATTTCCAGGAACAGAGGCTAGTATGGAAAGAAGGACAGTGAGAAAATTCATTAGTTCCTCTGACTTTAATGGTTGGAAAAATTACACAGTGGTTTTATGTTTGCCCACTGAGAAGAATCTTGACAATGGCGGTGCATTTATTAACTTCAGCAGGTTTCAGGAGTAGGCAGAAATATAAGTTCTTGGAATTAAAGAAGCTGCTAAAACTACAGAGGAAAAAATGTAGTTGAAGAGGAAAGGAAATGTGAGAAGAATGGTATTTTCTTTGGTTTCTTTTATTTTCCTACAGCGAATCAACTCTACATGTGAATTACGGTCTCTCTGGGTAGTTACCTGTGCTGCCCCTGGCACTTGGGTACTCACCAACGCCGTTTCACTACAGTACCTCCAGCTACCTATGGCTTTCCAGTGTCTAATTAGCTTTCTCAGGGTTTCCGTATCTTTTCTGTTGAACACCTACTCATGTAATAGCTGCTAAGTCTTCATATTCTGTTCTTGCAACTTCTCAGGTCACAGCAAACTGACCACATGATGAAGTTTATGGTCAAATACACACACATGTGTGAGTTGCTGCACAGCTTGGCATAAACCAACATGTTCAGCTCTAATGTTCCGATGGTTGCTCGAAGTAGAGCAATTTTCCTGCCAGTACTTGAGAATATATGAAATTGCTGTTTGTAAACTTGATTGAAGTAGCAAAGAAGCATGCCAGTGCCTTTAAAGATGTACTGCATATGGAATGAATTTTCAAGGATGCAGAAATCTGCTTTTTATAGTGCTGCTAGTAATAATAATAATAATAAGTCAAGCTACATATTAGCTTATATTAGCAGATATACTATATAAAGGGCAACTACACAGACAAAAGGAACAAGGGTTTTGGTTTGGTCTACTATAGACAGGACAAGAAATAGTACGTTTACTGATATAGAGGACATCTGGGGTGCATATTAGGAGAAATATTTTAATGATGAAAATCATGAAGCAGTGTAACAAGGTGGCCTGAGTAAAACATGGAGTCCCCTTCAGTAGTGAAGTTTAGAAACAGTTTGGACAAACACCTGTCAGAAGAAATTGGGTATAATCATAAGGAAAATAAGAGACCAGTAGTTTCTAATCTGATGCTTTTCTATTGTTGTTGTTGGACTTAAGAGAAAAAAAAAAGTCTCTAGGCCATTTTGATGCTTGAGACAGGATGTCAATTTGCAGCTTTCTTTCCTTTGCACCTAAAAATATGCCTCAGCTTGCTCTGGTAATGTATTTAAGCCCTGCAGTTGTTGTGTTGTGATAACAATATGTGATTGATTAACCTTTTTTAGTCTGCAGGACTAAAAATGGATGACACCAACCCTAACTATAGTAGTCTAAACCTTTAATGAATATTTCCAAGTACTTGGTATGTTACCATATGTACATGTTGCCTGTCGCCAAATACAATTACTGCAGAATTCACAACTATCTTGTAATCAGAGTAGTACAAAATTACTGTTGCTGAGTTTTTGAGGGTCCTTAGGAGAGAGTAGGATATACATGACAAAAACAGTTACTGACTGCAAATGACTGGCAGAGGAAAATTAAGAATGTAGCAAGTTAAATGAGGAGAAAGGGTGAACCAGAATCAATGGAACAGGGACTTTCTACAGCTCACTTTAATGATCTTTATAATTAAAAGGCTTAAACCTGTTTTTGTTTGTTATTTTGTATTGCCCGAAGTTGACAATCCAGGAAGGTGGCTCTGCCAGTGATGACTGTTCTGTTCTAAAATAAATCGTGTGCCCTACTAATTTCTGTGAATATACCCAGTTCCAAAGACTCATCCTTCCCTTCCCATTTATGAGCAGTTTGCAGCCTGCAGGTGCTGCATATAGAGGTTTGTGAGCAGATGTACCAGTGCAGGTTCTTTTGGTTTGAAGATAATTTACTCATTCTTCCATTGTCTGTGCATGCGTGTGCTTCTGTGTGATCTGTGTGTCAAACTTCGGATATACTGGCATCATCTTCACATTCACACCTGCCACCTGTTCAGATAAACTTCCTTACCTGGTGACTATGCTTCGTGCTGTAGAATCGAATAGTATGGCCAAGGAGAAAAAACTTGTGAATATGTGGAGTGCAGCATACTAAAATAGACTACAGCTAGTCTTATGCCTGAAGAAGGCATATGTCTTCTAGAAGACATCCTTCATAGGCAATGATGTTTTATAAGGCTCTCTTCTGCTACTTCTGTACCCCCCAAAAAGTCAATAGATAAACAATTTACTTTTTTAAGAACCTGTTTCTGAATTCATAATTTGTTCTGCAGCAATGCTGGTGGCTTCAATTTCTGCTATACAGTTTCTAATGTTTTGATTTTTTTTTTCCTTTTTTGACTAGCGTTTCTTAACACTGACATATAATTTCTCCCTCCCCCCCAGATTTCTTTCTTTGGATCAAAATCTTTTGGAAGGAGAAGTCCTGACAGTCCCATGTTGAGCAAAGCTGAATTTGTTGAGAAAGTTCGCCAGAGCAACCAGGCTTGCCATGATGGCGATTTTCATACAGCAATTGTGTTGTACAATGAGGCTTTGGGAGTTGATCCTCAGAACTGCATTCTCTACAGTAACCGTTCGGCAGCCTACATGAAAATCCAACAGTATGACAAGGCCCTGGATGATGCAATCAAAGCACGACTTCTGAATCCCAAATGGCCAAAGGTAAGAATGTGTATTTGTCTTCTGGGGAAGTAGTAACTCCTTTGGTATTATTATTTACATATGTAACACCTACTGTAAACAAGTATATATATTTCTGTACTAAAGTCTGTTTTTGCTAAAAGCTCCAGATAATAATATCTTTTGTGTTTATAAGATGTTTGACTTGAATTTCCTGTTGGGTATTAAACCGTTTTCTGTGTAAACCTACTTTACCCCAGTGGGGGTATGATACTATTACTATCTTAAACCAGCATGGTTTCTGGGTTGTGAAGACCAGACATCTCTCTTAATGATCAATGTTGTCAGCATTCAGTAGCATCCAGGAACATTTTGTTGCAAAACTTCTTGAGATGTAGCATGGAGATTCCTATTAGTAATGGAGCAACAAGGCCTTTCAAAATAGTGTTCAAAGAGTGTTTATGTGTAGTATATTTTGGGTAAACATTTTAAGAACTGTGTATCTTAGCATTCTTAGTAAGATCTGACTATGCAAGGAAACACTTTGTAGAGAGTAAATGGTGTTGGTTGCCTGTTCCTTCTGGGGTTGCTTCCCACTAGCTGCAGTTGATCGTTTCAGTAACTGACTCACCTTTGGCTAGCCCAGGGCCAGCCCTTTACATGCTAATCAATTTTAATAGCATCTGCTCCAGATTCCATTTCTCCTGTCAATCCTTCACACAGTCTTACTAGCCACTTTAGGTAAAGATGCAATGTAAGAGCGGATTCATTACCCAGGTTCCTCTCCTCAGAAATAATGGCAGGTAGCAAGCATAATGCTTTCCATCAGCTGGACTCCAAACTATTGAAGTCAAGTTTCCTTTTATTTCAAAGCATATCACTGTAAGTCTTGTATTCTGTTTTTCAGTTGTCCAGTAGCTTCTAGAAAAGCCTTATCATATGCTTCTGTAAGGCTTTGTTAATTACCCGTACTCTAAGCACAAATCCAGACTCTGCTCATTATAAGCTCCATGTGCTCAGATTGTGCTGTATGCCTTTAAATCAACACTGCCTGCTCTGCCTTTTCTCATCTGTCATTGCCTATATCTTGTCTGGATATTTAATAGTCCATTGACTAAAAACATGAGTATTAGTCTAGTGGTCAACTGCTTAGCACTTACATTTCCAAACTCCCCATCATTTGCTCGGCTGCAGTAAGTAGATGCATGTTTTTTCAAGCCTACATAGTATACATATGGAAAGTGGATGCTATTGTATAAAAATATATATATAAAATAGTGTTCTTTCCATTCAGAACACAGGATGTTTTTCCTAGATACATGTATATGGTTTGAGGATTCAGTGCCATGAAAGCTTCTGCTGTTTCTGCAGCTCCTGAGACACCACCTTGCTGACTGAGGCTCACTCAACCTCAGAAGGAATGACAGGGATTGCAACATCTGGCTATGTTTGAAGGCAAAAGACTGGTGGTATCTTTTCATCAGTACAATCTGTGTGCACAATGTCACTTTTGTTTCATCCTTCAGTCATGTGCAAGCTGTGAGAGGCATGTCTTCCTTTGGTAATTCTCTCATTCTCTCACTAGGTATTTTAATTTGATGCATCTTTCTGAAGGAAAAGAGGCTGACTTTTCTTCTCTCTGCCCACCTCCCCAACCCCCCCAAATTTGGTATCTTAACTCTGGAATTTCTGGAGTCAAGAAACTGCAATTTTACACAAACTTTCTTACTCTTGGTTTCTCTCCTTAGTGAGGCCAGAAAACTGCTTTAGAAAAATGTTACTGTAGGTGTTTTCC
Source organism: Morus bassanus (assembly GCA_031468815.1). Classification (NCBI taxonomy): domain Eukaryota; kingdom Metazoa; phylum Chordata; class Aves; order Suliformes; family Sulidae; genus Morus; species Morus bassanus. The sequence continues at coordinate 21,077,333 of CM062577.1, forward strand.
AAAGCTCTGCCCACTCATAATCACAAAAGGAAAACCATGGGCCAGGGGAGATCCTTCCCTTTTGTTGATCGTATTTTTTGGAGTTGCCATCTTGAATTGCAGCACTTCAATTTTTCTGTCACATTTTATTTTCACACTTAGCTTATGTACTTTTGCTTTTATACTGCTGTTAATCTTTCTTAAGGAGCTTTAATGTGTTCTCCCTGTTTTTTTACTAAGCCTGTCTGCAATTTACTGTTTGTATCAGTCCACATTAGAAAAACTCCGGCTTTGTCAGGGAGATGATTTATAAGCTCGTAAGTTTTTGTGTTTTTCTCTCTTTTTGGTGGGTTTTTTTTTTGGTCATTAACTTCTGTCTTGTATTACCAAATGTCATAAAAGATTTTGCATAGATTTGTATGAAGGACTGTGTTTAAAAAAAGAAAATTGCATTACTGTAATTAAACTCTAGATTTCCAGGTCAGTTGTCTGAATGCAGGGAGTTAGAGAGTATAAAGGCAAGGGTGCTTTTGCTTAGTTTTGTATCCTATTTCTAGGAAGTCTGGTAGTGATTTACTATAGAGCTCACTTAGATGAAAAGTTATGAAAAGACTTCATAAAAGAATACTTTCAAAATGCCAGTCACAGATATAAGTATAACAAGACCTTTGAAATGAATCATTGGAATAGATTTGTGGATCAAAATAGCAAATAAGATGGAATAGATTTACTAGCTAAAAGGCTAGCCGTGTTAAATGAAGGCATTATCATCAGTCTGTTAAATACAGAAATAATAGACTATGTATTGATGCAGTACTAAGGTGGAATAGTTTAAAAAAACCAAAAAACCAAAAACCACATTTCTAGTCATGAAAAAATGAGACATTTTTTCAGGTAGACTATATTACTGAGTTAAAAACATGAAATAACTCTGATTCTAGTTCTGCTATGAAATGTCCACCTGACCTTGACCAAACTTTATTTCTTGGTTTATTTTTTTTTTTTTCACAGAAAGATGAGGAGTCACTTTTACAGAACATTTTGAGACTTATTGGTAGAAAAAGTAGAGGAAGACCTAAATGGTGTTGTTATGATGACATAGTATCTGTTCTTGCTTTAGTGGATCAATGTGTAAAGGATATCTTCTTCCTTGATACAAAATGTTTATATAGTTAGAAAGCTACTGTTATCAGTTAGAAACAGAAGAGTCAAAGTAGCTTTTGAAGGCTTTCTGTCCTGTATAAAGCTCGTCCCCAGTCCGTGTTTGTATCTTTCCTTTTATCTTTTCACAGTGGTATCTTTAGTTTGTAGATTTTTCAGTGCTTCAAACTCTTTCCTGTTTTCTCCCAAACCACCACAATCCCATTTGGAACCCTATCTTCTGATCTTTAATTTTAATGACTCAGTGGTTTTTTGTTATTCTAGATTTGCTCCTACAATATATACTTTTTAAAATAAGTGACTACCAATAAAAAAAAGAGGTTTTGTTTTTCTTCAGCTTTATGTGGCACATCAGTGGGCATTATGCTTTTATAAAAAAAAAAAACAAAACAGTTCTAATCAACATGAGAAACAAAGCCAAAATTGAGCTCCTTTGGAACATTCCTATTTATATGTTCTTGAATGGCACCCTAATAAGAGAATATGTAGACGAATCAGAGCTGCTGTCTTGCAGCAGAAGTACTGTATGTCTACAACTGATATTCAAGAAAAACATGCTTCTCCCCCCAACCCAGCATCACCACAAAAAAAAATCTTGATTTTTGACATTTTCTAAAAAATTCTAAATGTTAAAGCATGTCTTTCTGGCATCTATTTTACCTGAAGTTAAAAACATTATTTATAATAACTTCTGTTATTATAAACTTGTGCTGTAAAATAGTATAGACTTGGTTCACAATCCATGCTGGTCCTGAGGCAGTTTGTTAGATGACTTGTGTATTGATTCCACCACTTCTTCCTTCTGTTCCAGCCCAAAGTTGGCTGATAATATCTGTTTAGCCTTTTCCATGGCCATCGGCCAATAAATATCCCACAGGTCCACTGCCAGCTGAACTTGAAACTGGGTCTGTCCCTCATGACAGAGCTGTGAAATGGATCTGCCTCTCGCCACCTGACCATTGGAATGTGAGCATTCCCACACTGCAGCATGGTCTTCCATCTTGGAGCCCCCAGTTCATGGCTTTGAAGACAAGCTCTTAGCAGAGTTCAGGAATAAATCATATGAATACAAGTATGTAGAATTGTTGGGTTTAAGGCTAATGAGTTTTGCAATAATCCCGTACAGGAGAGGAGCAGCTAGTCTAACTTTAAGAGACCGTAATGAGATTTAATGTGAGTCATCAGATCATCCCGCATCATTTTACTGTAGAGGCTGCGTCTCCATCATGTCCTCTGTGACAGTAGGTGTATTTCAAGTCTGATCTGCAATGAGATCCGATCTTTTATTTTCATGGTTCTTTTAAGCTTTTGTATGTAGAAACAGATTTATTTATTTCACTTGGGCCAAAGGTACAGTAATGGCATAAACATGAAATGAATTTCCCTTCAAAGCCTTTCATTAGCTGGATTGAAGGTCAATAAGGTGTTGAACAAGAAATGAATCGTAGAGGTCAGAGTTTGACTGCACTGTCTGCCTTCATTTACACAGTTATGACAGAAGTGTCATAAAAATGGCTTGACAGAGAGTGCATCTTGGCTTTTAAAAAGGAGCCATCGTGCTGCTACAGTAATTGAGATAATGAAAACCCACAGCTGAGTGAATTATTTTTTTATCCTCTGTTTGTTGTTTCCCTCTGGAATTGTGATTTTCACACTCTTCTACGTAGCACTTCCCTTTTCCTTTGAATTGTTGTTTCCACATAAAATTATTTAGGTTTTAGAAGAAAATGAAAAATTTTGCCAAGTTCTGTTTGTCATTAATTTGGCTGCTCCACAAAGAGGGTGACTGTTGGCTTAAGACATCTGTATCTACAAATTGAGGCCAGTAGCTGCCACTACATCTTCATTCTGTCTTGGGAATTTGTGTTAGTTTGGTGAGGACTAGTTGCTTTAGTTGCTGAATCTGACTGTGCAAGTCTCATCCTGGGAGGAGTCCTCCGTTACATGTTTCTTTTCAAGCCTTCAGCTCTCTCTGTCTTGTTTCCTCCATTGTGGATTTGTTAATTTCTCTTCACGTGTCCTTTCTTGTTCTTGGTGAGTGTCCATTTTTTCCCAGTTTCCCTGATTCTCCAAATTATCTATTAAATAAATCAGCTTTTTTTCTCTTAGACACCTAAATAATATTTCCTTTCTTTCGTGTATCTATGATGCACAAGGGTGAACTGGGAACCAGAGTTAGTGAAAGTATCTGTCTTAAGATAGAATTGGAGTTTAATCATATTTTTAGTATTTTTTTGGTATAGTTTTTATCCTGAATGTCATTAGAAAGTTTACCTTTTATTCCTGAAAATGCCATGATACTTTCCAGCAGCATGTTTTGCAAGAGGACAAAATCATTGTGCAGCTATGCTGATGAGAACTGCTTCAGTGATAAAAAGCTAGGTGAACAGGCTTAAAATTCCTGTTGGGGACAGAACAGTTTACTGCTAGAACAAATTCTATTGCCACATTTGCAATTATTTGACAGTGTAACTAAATTGACAATTTCAATTAAAATATTAGCTAGGATGAATGGAACTGAAGTACTGAAGTCTGTTGGTGATATTTTCCTGTTTAAAAATAATTCATGTTAATTCTGTTTCCAAAAAATACCAGCAAGGGCAAGGAAAGGGATCAGTGTCTAGAAAGCTCATTTGAACATCCAGTTAAAAGTGCAAGCCTATTAACTTTGAAAGCCACATGTATTAGCTAAGCTCTACTAATTTTTGGAGCTGTTAACAGGGACAGAGTGAAATTCTTTCTGCTTTCAACGTACCAGCTATAGCAACTGTCCCAGTGTGATTAATGTAAGTCAGTGCATATGATAAATGCTAATTACTTGTAATTATTTTACCACAACGAGATGGCTATTTATCTGCTTGTAGGGGATGATGAATTCTGCATCCCTCTAGGCTGAACTGTATTTTACAAATTTTCCTGTCATTTCCATTACAAAAAACGGCAGTGCAGCAGATGGATTTTGGTGCTTGCAGTAACTGGAGCTCTTGGGTTACTCTCCTTCCTTTATGGAAAAAACACAGAGAAGTCTTTGTTTCTTTTTTATTTAGTCGAAGGACACAAATATAAATGAGTTTTCTGACTGAACTGGAAAACAACTTTTGGTCAGATGAAGCAGAGGTGAAGTTAGACGCTATCCTGGCTATGGGGTATTTTTTTGACCCTATTCCCATTTTACTGACAGATAAATAGGGTGTTTACCCACCCCCCTGCTTACTTTGTGAAATGCCAGCCTGCTGTTTGGGTGGTAATAATGGGAATGCTAGGTAGCATTAGTGTGCTCCTTAACTGTTTCTGACTATTGGGAGCAGTGCTTATCTGACAGAAATGCTTTGGAAATCACAGCAGAGATTGGAAATCCTGGAACGGAGGCAGCTTAAGTTTGCATGGTATGTTTTCCTCATTTTCAACAGTTATATTTTCTAAAATGTGTATTAGTATTTTTTTTTTACACAATTCTAATTTTAGCTAGAACAAGGAAGGGTGTACTTTGGGGACTAATTAACTAGTCTGATATGTTTTGGACACAGAAATTTCAGACTGGATTGGATATCAGATATCAGAAAATATGCAGTGGTGTTTACAAACTTATTACAGGTCTAGATGGTCGGTTACTAGTCAAGCTCAGTTTGCAGTGCTATCCCTACATAGTACATGGCATATTTTTGTGTGTGTGTGCAACTTGACAGTGTGAGACAAGAGGGCACTGTCTAAAGTTGAACATGTATGTTGCATATTTCAATAGCAAAGCTGTTATATAGATTTAAAAAATTATTTGATTTTTATTGATAGAACGTAACTGGGAAAATTGAAACTTATGCATACAAAATCTAAGCAATTTTATTAATTAGCCAGAAGAGGGAGCTTAACAGGTATAGCTAGTATGTTGTTTGAAAGGCCTGAGTTTTAAATACAGAACCCAGTTTCCTTTTACTTAGGAAGTTGAAAAATTAATTTGAATCCAAGTTTTCTGAGATTTAAGCTACTAAATGTAAATTGCTATGTTTCTTTTCCTCCTTTATCTTGGGTATGCAATCTGTTAATTCTTCCATTCTTTTTTTATCATCAGCATTTACAATGCTAATGGGGAATATCGTGATCATACATATGTTTGAAATAAATGTATTTTCATTCTCTAACGAGGCCAATGCACTAAGCTGATCCTTTCTTCAGAGAATGGCAAACAAAAACAAAAAAATATTGTGAAATAAAGCTGTGAAATGAGACAGTGTAGACAGTGAGAAAGTGGTTGTTCTTGCTTTCAGACACAATTGTCTATCACTTTGAATTTTCATACATCTTATATTAATTTTCATAGAGCTTGAATTTCCAGATAGGGTCTTGAGTTAATTTAAGTTCCGATCCTCCCCCTGCCCCCCCCCAGCTCAGTTCTCCCAAGATACTTTTTCTTCTTTTTTATTTTTAACTACTTTTGAATACTGCAAAATCTGAGCAATGTTCCTTTAAAGTAACATAACTTTGTTTCCCTTCTTTCTGCGCTGGGGCACACTAGTATACTGTATCCCTAAATGAGCTGCTCTTCGAGGTGTGTGCTCCCGCTGTGGTTATCCTCTTGTGAACTGAATTAAAAAAAAAAAAAAAAAAGGCTAGATTATGAAAATCTGTGGCTGAAAGTCATCCTCTTAACATGGCTCCCCTCCCCACCCCAAAATCTATCTTAAAGCATTAGTTCATGTTGAGTAATAAGCAAGTATATTTATACAAATACATCTGCTTATCTACTGCAACTTTAAACCAAACATGAACAACGAGAAAGTGGCTGAAGTAAGAAACGTTCTGTTCTGTTGCAGAGCAGAATAACTTACTGTGGACGTTGTGTTGTGTGACTGGTGTGTTTATTACAACAGCATGTAAAACCGTTTGTAGTGTTTGTCTGAGAGGGTTGGCTTGTAAGTCCTGCTATTTTAAAAATATTTTGTGTATATATCACTGAGAAATGCAAAGCTAACAGAATATTTCAGGAATTAAATTGCATTTTGGGAATACCCTACAGACAGATCGGGTCAGGCTCAGTTTGTTCTTTGATTTCCCACCAAACAGTTTTCTTTGTTTTGCTGTTGGTCAGGCTCTAGAAAATTTTTATTCAGTTTCTCTTCACAGCTGTGCAGCCTGAGTATCCTAGGCATGGTAAATGAAAATGGAGGGATATATATTCTGTCACTCTGACACCTGAACAGTCTCTTCTTAGTTCTTGCTGATTTTGAGATATGAGTTTTTTAATCCTCACGTTATAGAAGAAATATGCTGGGGCCTAGTGGTTTAAATTTGCACCTAATTCTGTACTAAAATGTAGATTTCTGTAACAGTTGCAGATTTATACTAATTTGGGCCTCAATTGTAGATAGAGAGCTGGTCTCAGTACTATAATAGCTAACAAAAGGTATGAGAGGCCTACTGCTGGTAAGGAAACAAATACGTATGTGTTTTCACTAATCCCAAATAAAACCATTACACTGCACGTTGTAGGGTTAGCTTTGGGGAGTCTCTTAAGACTTGGGGCATACTTATCATTTGCCCTGTGCCTAAGCAGACTTTTGTTGGATTTTCACTTCTTGTTACTAATGGATGCTGTAGATAAACAAGCATGTTTAAAAGTACAACATGATAGTTTTTGTAGTTTTGGGATGATTTTATTTAGATTCTGGAAGACACTTATTTAAAACTGTTTATACTTATATGCCAAATTGTTCCAAGTGTAATACGAGTATAAATGGAAGTATTTTGCTTTCTTGAACCTGTGTAGCCTTTCCTGATCTGGGTAGCCCTAGATTTAGCTGGGGGGGACTTCCTTTCAACCATCACAAAAACATTAATTTCACAGGCTAACTACAAATCTTTAATGGCTGTCAATGTTTTGGTCACTGATTTTTATTATTTTAAATAGATGGGCTGGAAAAACTGGGCAAATTGTGTAGGAAGAACTGTGAGTTGCTCCAGAAAAAGAAATGCAGAGTGAAGAAATGATGGTGTACAGCAACAGGAGTCAGAAATGGTGGCTGTTCTGCATATGCTGAGATTCTACTTTCTCAGCAAGACCAGCTAAAACCTAAGGAATAACTGAAAGTATATTAATATACCCTCCTTTTGCTCATTAATTCTGGTGATGATAGCTCTTTTTTCTTAGAGAAAGAAGCCCTGCTCTGCTGTGGCAGTTTTCCAGAGCCTCTAGGGCAGTATTTTCCCTTGTTCTCAAGCTGCTGTTCTTACCATCTTGCTGCTGAAATCCCCGACGCACACACATGTGCATACGCTGGTTAAATCTCTCTCTTTCTCTCTTTACTCTTTTGTTTTCCCTCAAAAGTCTCAACTTCCTTTGTGTCACACAGTCACTTATTGGGCGACTGATTGTTACAGAATTAGCTAATGTTTTGCATAAAAGCCAAATGGGAGGTATCTGCAACTGGCATCGGAGCATCTACCTGCACTTTTCATACTTGTTGTCAAACTAAACTGAAGTTGGTGGGAAGCCTGGCTAAATACGGCGTGCAGATCTTGGCCTTCGATAACCTTTTGTGGTAGTGAAATTGTCAGAAACATAGAATCCTGAACGTGCCTCTAAAAATATATGAAGCATGGCTTGAGTGATCCAGCATGCCTCTTTGAAAGCATCACGCTGTTTCGAACAGTGCTGTTTTGAATATTCTATAAATGCTGAAGAAACATGGGGCACATGCAAAGGTAACACTTAAAATATTGTTTTGCAAAATAGTCAAGGAAAACCTTGGATGACAAATTTTTTTCTGATATTCAAAGTGGCAATATTCTGCATGGTAAAAAGACCCGTTACCATCAGAGATCTGTGTTCTTGCCCTCAAATGGACATAAGGTTTTGGAAATCCTCCTCAGTTCAGTTACATTCCAAATGTCTGGGTCTGCACCTGTCAAAAATTCTCCAGATCCAACAGTTGCTTGGGTATATTTGTTATATTTTATTGACTGGGCTTGACTGCGTCAGTCCAAATATACAAAGTACTTCAAAGTGTGCGTACTTAACCTATGTCCTGTGTTCATTGTTTTTGCTCTGTTAGACCCAGCTACATAAAACAGTGTTTATCAGATCTGTGGTCTCTGTTTAAATGAAAGATGCAGTCCCGTGCAGTACGTTCTGCTGTACTTCTCAGATATTTTTACTTGAATCTTTATAATACAAAATAGATACATTAAATACTACACTTTTTGTTCAGTAGAGCAACATTTTGATGTTTATGTCTTCATATTAAAAAAAAAAAAGGAAAAATGAATTTTTCATTAAAACCCTCCAAATCTTCCTTTCCTGAGCTGCTGTTTCTAATAACCCCTGTGGGAGGCTGGTTCCAATCTTCACATTCTCTGAGATTTTTATGAAGCATTTTCAGAGTTTCTTTGGGGGATGGGGAGTGACAATGTCTTAGAGGAAAAAAACTTTCTAGTACTACAGAATCACAGCATTGCTGAGATTGGAGGGTGCCTCTGGAGATTGACCAGTCCACCACCTCCTGCTCAAAGCAGGGTCAGCTAGAGCAGGTTGTTCAGGACGTTGTAGCAAGACGCCTAACTTATACAGAACAGCTCATTCTTATAATACAATAATAAAGAGGTATCTGAAGAAATTGAAAGGTGATGTATTTAAAATGGATGCAAAGAAATATTATTTTCAAATAATCTATTTTTGGTCCTTGGGAGTTGATTATCACAGCGTATTATTGGAACCATTAGTGTAGCCATACTCTGGAAGTTTCCAGATGATGAAAGTATCAGAATTACAAAAAAAGTTCAGGATGGAGTAGATAGATGAGAAATAAGCTTTCATTTTTGGGGATATGAGTCACTCATTAGTGCAAAATTTTTGGAGGAGGAGGGAGACGGCTAACTTGTATCTTCAGAGTTCTCTTTCCTGTGTCATCCTCTGAAGCATCCGCTGCAGACAGCTATTGGCAGGGACTAGCCTGGGTGGAGCACTGGTCTTACCTGTGACTTGAGTTCCTAACTGTGTGTTTCAGTCTGTGCTAGGATGAAAACATTAAATATTTGTAAGGTGAAGAGCAAACACTTCATTTGTTATATTTAGATGTGGTGGCTGAGATGCACTTTGTCTGAATCGCATAGGTGTTCCTCAGGCTTATAAGAACCAGGGTTTTGTACTTTTTTTTTAAAAACTTGTCTTTTATTCTTTTGCACTGAAATCTGAATTTGATCTTCTTGATGAGTGGCTAGATGGTTTGTTATTACATCAGTCAAACCTGCAGAAAGAAGCTGAGACTGAGTACCTCCAGAGCCCAAGGAGTGGTCAGCGCTCACCTCGCCTGCCGGGGGGTCTGCTCATTCGGGGCACGGTAGCCTCGGGGTGCCCGCTCCAGTCACCCAGCCCCACGGCTCTGGTCTTGGGCGGCTGCACCGCACCCGTCTGTGCGATCAGGAGTTTCACTCTGCATTTTGAGACCGCGTCTGATATATACTTAAGTATAATCGCTCAGGAATTTGCTGCAAGTTTAAGTACTGTGACTGCTGCTGTAGCAATCAATACAGGGATTTCCTGACCCTCTACTTGGGCAGTGCTTGATTTCCACAGTCTGAGTCACACACAAATTGTCAGGGATGGTTTTGTCTTTAGAATTTGTAATGTTTAACTTTCTGCTTGCTTTTTTTGTTGGGAACATTAAGCCAAACTTACCAAACAAAAAAAGCCAACTTTTTTGTCTACTACGCGCTTTGCAAGCCTCCAGATGTACACAGTCTAGAAGATGTTGATACTAAAAGAATCATTCTATAAAATAACTTTAAAACAAAAACTTCAACAGCAACAAAACTATGGCATGCACGGAGTTTAATAGTAAATGCTATTGTAGCATTGTGTAAAGTATTGTAGGATTTTCTAACTGCAGAATTGTGTTCTGCCTTTGACCAGCTGGGAAAGATGATGATCAAAAACCTTTCTATAACAGGAAAGTAGCAGCCTTGGAGGCATATGTGGGGATTTGATTAAGATAACCTGTGTCAGGGTGTCAGCACAGGAGGTAATACAACACAGTAGTGAGAGATTTTTTTTCCTTTGGTTTTCAAAGTGCCTAACAGGAAAAAAAGCTGGCTTTATTTAAAATAAATGTCTGAGCATTTGCATCATTCCAGTTCTCAGGCTACTGGAAAAAATTACGAACATGTGGCAGAATAAGAATAAATTCATATGTGTCTTTGTACCTAATTGGGGAGAACAGAAGGAGGTTTTAATGATAACGTTGAATGTAATACTTGAGAAAGATTATGCTCCTAACTTCCGCTACCAATTGATTTGCCTCTGTGACTTCAAGTTCTTCAGAAGCACAGAGAAGTTTTAAGTTTCCAATACTTTACACAGGGCAAAAAAGTAATTTAAGATACTTACTTGATCTTTACCGTGTTAATGTGTGAACTTTGTAGTGCTGAAAAACAGGGGTCATTAATAATTAAGCTGCTTATGATTATTTATTTTCTTGTTTGTCTTATTTATGGGGAGAAATAATTTTGACTAATTCACAAAAATAACTATAAAACTCATTTTGGTTACAAGATGCCACAGGTGGCCATTTATAATTTTATGTAACAGCTGTTGTCTATCTGCATTTTTTATGACATGCACAGGTTTATCACTGCTGCTTCCCATTGGCACAGGCCAGCACAGCATATTTGGTTTTGTGTATTAGGATGTTGCCCCAGCTTTGCAGGCTCTCTCCTCTCCGTGAGGCTGGAGAGACTAGAGATATCTGATATGACTTATTGATGTTTTTTTCTTTATAGCTTTCACCAGGAGGTATGAAAACTTGTTCTTGGACTCTCTGGTCAAGTTTCTGCAGAGTCGGTAGTAGTAACAATATTGGGCAGACAGCTTGCCAGAAGTCAAGACATTACTTCCCATGCTGTTCCTTTTCTTGCTCTAGATCTTCAGCTAGCTCTGCTAGTGTCAGTGGATACATGGGATTTTTTCCAAGTATTAGGTGTGGTTTCTGTTGCTATACTGTCTTTCATTAGTTTCCTACTAGCATAAATCAGAGCGTGAGCTCTACCATCAAATGTGTGCTGTTCACCGGAGCTTGCATGAAAGCTCCTTTTTGTAACCTTTCTTACAGGGAAAGCTCAAAGCCTTTAAGCAACTTCATGTGTTTAGTAAGAAAAAATTCTGACTAAATCCGATTGTTAGACTTATTTTACTTGAGGAATGCTAGCTACTTCATAAGAACCTTTGAGAAGTGGTATTATGCTAAGTGATTCATAGGTAAATATTGAAGAGCTGTGTCCAGCCGTGTGTGGTTAGTTGTGAAATGTATATGATGTAGAAAATCATATTTGTATTTCATGGCAGTTCTTAGGTATGTGATGTCAGAGGTGTTTCCGTCCATCACTATAGTTGTCATCATCTTGCAGTGTGTCTTTTGGGTTTTTTTGGGGGATGTTTTTTGAGTATCCAGCCTTCAAACATGCAGTATTCTCTGAATTTTTTTTTTTCTGTTCCAGCTGATGCTATTACAACTTCAGCAGTGATGACTTTGTCACCCTGAAGTCATTATTGATTTCAGTTTTCCAGATCAGCACTTTGAACTACTTGGAATAAAGAGGCAAAGAAGGAGGGAAGGAATTGAAGCTAGACCTGATACAAAAAGTAAATTGAGGCAGATTATAAAACTGTTACCTGATAGAAGTTATAACCTAAATCCAGCAAGAACATGGATATTGTTTACTGTTTTGGTTCATCAGTACAGTTATACAAGGTTAATTTGTGAATTTATACAGAAGAATTAAAAAAGATACCTGATAATCTTTTAGAAACTGTACTTTCACTGCTCTTTTGATTGGAATTTTCTTTTCAGCCTGCTGTCTCTCCTTGAATCAGAAAGAAAATCCCAGTGACAGAACACTTTCTGCTGTTTGATGTCAAGAGGCATTCTCATGTTAGTTGCTAGTAAAATCCTGCCAAGTTCTAAAAACTCTCTTGCAATGTGTCTGTGCAGTTGAACAGATGAAAGACTACTGATGCAGAGAGCACATTGGTTCTGGATTAAGAGAAAGTCACTGTTTGTGAGACATGAGTAGGCTGATTTGGTCCACTGGGTCCTGGTACAGAAATGGAGATTGAGGGAACATCTTCAGTAATGATTCTGTTTTGACATATGAAAGACACTGAGCTTTTAACTTTGTGAGTTTTATTTTCTTTAGAAATATGGATTATTCTGTTTAGCCCAAAGAAAAAGAAACCACCAAATAAGTACCTGTCATAACTGAAGAACTGGCATTGGAGCTTGGTTTCTGAAGAGTGAGTGACAAAGGAGATGTGGGACTGAAAAGGAGCACATTAAATAACTTAATCTGGTTCCATTTAGACAATTGTCATACAGTCCCTTTCATAAATTGATCAAGCTCTATTTTAAAACAAGGTGGGTTTTTTAATTCCCATTCTTTGATTTGGAGGTTGTTTTAGTATTCTAGTACTCTAATGGAAGTAGGTTGTCAGACAGCTATAAATAGTATACAGACGTATTTATTTTGTAGGATTTTAAGCGTAGTCTATCTACAAGTTAATTAGAAATCCCTCATTATGGAGCTTGTAAAATCAGAATTTCTGCTAAACAGGTGATGTTTAATTTATTTTAAGTTTACCTGAGAGATTGCACAGTGAAATGAAGCAGGTGATGCAGATACTAAGCAGCCTCCTCTGGTTAATATAAGATCTTTTTACATACAAAAGGAAAGCCAAATGTGGTCTGAGCAAACTCTATCACATTCAATTTCAAATACTTTCATAGCAAGGTAACTCATTTAGCAGTAACTAGATAATAGTTTTGATTGCATGGGAAAACAGGCCCCTTCACAAGTGGAAACAGTTTGACAGGAGGCCCTTGACAAGAGGTCTAGTGATTTTAAAAATACAAATGAATGATATAAAACAAACAAAACAAACCAAAACAAATCTCCCAAATTCTTTCTGTGCATTGTGCAAAAACCAGGAGTTAATCAAACTTGGACCAAATTAAGAAATGTGTTGGGTTTCCTTAATTCTAGCAAGTAACCATGCCATTTTGCTTCTTTATGTAGCTTATTGTGGCTGTGTTTGTCTTGTTACTTACGTATGGTTAACTTCTGTACTGCTCTGAGGTGTTGGCAAACATCTTGTACTGTCTGAGCTCAAAAATATTGAGACTATGCTTCCCAGCCCACTCTGAGATATGGTGAGGAGAAAAATCTCTGGTCTTGAGTGGTAATCCACAAGCGTGAATGTAAATGTGGACTATGCCTAGTGGGATTCTATTTAAGAACTAAGTGACCTATTTTAATCTAAGGTTTGGTCTTTGGGAAAAAGCAGGCAGTATTTGGGTGAGAATATTCATCTGGTTGTTGGCATTGATTTATGGTCTTAATCTCCTGACAGAAAAGTTGTTCATTCACAGGAGATGAAACAACTTTGTCAGACTTCAATGCATTTGGCTAATAGGACATTCACAACCAAAGTCTAACATGGAAGCAAGAACCACAAAGACGAATGTTTTCAGCATTCTGAGGAGTGCCTTGATTTTATTTTATTTCTTTGTTCTATGTGAGTTGAAGGATGCTGACTGAACAATTCAGTAACACATGCTATTTGAAGGCCCAGGTACTGGTGTTTGAGTAGCAGTGTTCCCTGAAGAGCACAATAGAATCATAGAATGGTTTGGGCTGGAAAGGACCTTTAAAGGTCATCTAGTCCAAACCCCCTGCAATGAGCAGGGACATCTTCAACTAGATCAGGTGGCTCAGAGCCCCGTCCAACCTGACCTTGAATGTTTCCAGGGATGGTGCATCTACCACCTCTATAGGTTACTGGAATGAGAGGGAGCCAAGTTGGCTAACATATTTGAAGATCAGGGTTCAACAATGGTCTGAGATTATGGGGAACTGTTTCAGCTGCAGAGCAGGTAAAAATGTTATTTCTTAAAGCAGGGACACTTTTTCATATCAACAATTTTTGAGCTGCAACACCTCTCACAGAAAAGTGGAATAGCCTGGAGAATTTAGTTGATGCAAAAGCAATGCCCTGTGTATGTGTAATCTAAAAGTAACTAGAATTAATTACTACCACTTTTCACCAGGTGCAAATTTCTCTTACGATCTTTGTCCTCTCCACTTCATTTAAAAATGTGGCTTTGTATATGTAGATGGAGGAGAAATCTGAAAGAACAGAAAGAAGGGGGATTTTGAGCCATGAGGCCTTTGGGTATTTGAAATGCAGGAGGGTTTTAGATGTTGTCGTGTAATTGTAGGGGAATTCAACAAAATAGGTTGTGCTGGTATTTTGTTAAGTGACTCCAGCTGTTAGTCATGTGACCAGTCCTTTTAAAAGGAAAAGGGACATTTGCTCTTCCTCTTATACTTCTACTGACCGCTTGCATATCTTCGTAAATGTACCCTCATGTGCTGTACCAATCTGTAACAACCTAAAAGTTTCTCAGTGAATTGCAAGTAGAGTGCCCACCCTCGGTTGCATGTAAAACTTTTGAGCAAAGAATGTGACTTGACCACGTAACTTTTTTCATGAATAGGCCTCTTGTTTTTAATTTGATGAGCAAGGAACTTTCCAGTCCTGTCCTCCGGCTTACAATCTGTCTTTAATTTGCAGAAAGATGCATTCCAGTTTTTCAGGCATAAAACCGTTCAATGGATTTTTTTGGCTTTGCTAGAACTTGCTGTGTTACGTTATCCTGAGGTTTGTGCATTTGTTTCTATCTTTTCATCTCACAGAATCACAGCCTAGCTGAAGTTGGATGGGACTTCTGGAGGTCATGTTGTGCAGCCCCCACTGCTGAAAGCAGCGTCAGCTAGAGCAGGTTGTCCAGGATATCGTCTAGTCAGGTTTTGAATATCTCCAAGGATGGAGACTCCATGACCTCTCTGGGCAACCTGTTCCAGTGTTTGACCACCCTCACCAAAAAGTTTTTTCTTATGTTTAAATGAGATTTCTTGTATTGCAATTTGTGCCCATTGCCTCTTGTCCATTCCCTGGATACCACTGGGAAGAGCCTGGTTCTGTTCCTTTATTGTCCTCCATCAGGCATTCATACACATTAGTAAGACCCCACCCCACCAAAACCTTCCCTTCTCCAGGTTAAACAACTGAGGGTGTCTCAGCCTCTGCTCGTATGACTGATGCTCCGATCCCTTAATCATCTTTGTGACCTTTTCCTGGACTTGGTCCAGTCTGTCCCTCTCTCTCGTATTGGGGAGCCCAGAACTGGTCACAGCACTCCAGACACATTTTTATTTTATATTCTTATTATATATAGATTGACTTGTTAGGGTTTTTTGTTGCTGTTGTTTTCAGTGCCTTCTTCCCATCCCTTCCCTTTTCTCCTCTTTGAGTAATGTGTTTTTGTTTCTGTTTTTTCTGGTAGAGTCAAGCTGGACCGTGTACCAAAGCAAGCATCACTAATCTAGTGGTGGAAGAATGCTCTTTATCTTTGTCTATTTACTTATATTAAGACACTTTTACTTTCTTTTTTTTCCCCTTTCTTTTTGGTCCACATCGGGATGGATCTCCAAATTAATCGTGTGTTGTTTCTTGTGATTAAGGGACTGCAGCTGTCTCAACTTGCTGCACCCTTGCTCTTTCTTAGCGCTGCTTTCTGATAATAGTCTTGAATATAATGGCAAGTTTGTGTATCCTTTATAGTAGGATGTGTACATAATTTTTTTGCTTGCATTTCATGTAACACATTCTTACTGTCTGTAAAGTGGGTGGGGTAGTTCTGTTCTCATTTTACCAGTTGGGAATAGAGAGAGGGAGAGTACTTGTTCTGTTGTTTAGTGATAACTTGTGTTAGTGCCAAGCCATGTTGTTGCATCCATGTAACATGGTCTTGCTAGCGTGGATCTGAAAGCAGCACAGCTGCGTGACTGCAGTAACCTGAGCTAATATATCTGGCCTTGAGCATTACATCACATTGACGTGGCTATATTGCTCTTGGTTCTGGACCTAGGATAGCTGGACACACTTTAAGCAATTTTTTCAAGGTCAGGCCAAGAGTCTGTGAAATACAAAATTTAATCCAGATCCTAGTCACAGGATCATCCTTTTCTCTGTCAGGTGTTTTTCTAATTAGATATTTAAATAATAAGCATCCTGTAGTATTTTGACAGCTTTACAGAGTTAACATTTTTCCTAACACTTAAGTTCACTGGAGAAGCATTCCATTACCTTCTCTGCACCAGAAGTGATGGTTATGGTGTTGCTAGGGGAAAGCTGTTGTGCAGATTAGCTGCTTTAGGTGCTCCTTCCCCTAAATTCTTAATATCGTAGAGTAGCAGCAGTACAACATGGGAGTGGGGGCAGGGAGGGTCATGGGCAGATGACACTATAGTTGTCTATAGGACTATAGAACAGTCTATAGAACTATAGTTATGCCATCCTGAAAAAAAATCTTTTTGCATGTAGTGGTTGTTTTTCTGAGACGAATATACAGGTAAAACTGCTCCTTTCTAAGAAACCAGCTTACTGCCTTAGAATTTGAAAACCTTACAGAGGTACTTGAGTCTCAGCGTGCTACAAATCAACACAAAATTTCCAAGCATTTACTGTAGGGTTTCATTATTCCATTCTGCATTTTCTGGAACCCATCTGTATATGGAAGAAAACAACTTAAAATTTTCTTTTATGGAATTGAACTGCAATTTTTCTACTTAGTCTAAATGTTGTAATGTAAATTCCTCTTCTGAAAGGTGATGCATTTTTACTCCACAGTTTTCTTCCCACTGGAACTAGTTATACTACTGTGCAGGACTGGTATAGTGCTCTTTATTCCTCATATATCTAAATATCCAATGCACAAATGCAGATTATTTTTTTCCTCAGGGATCAGATCTGAGGGAGAAATAATTCTGAATTTCAGAAATCAAGCTTGATCTGCAGGAGCAGTAGTTAAGAAAAAGTATCTTGTTACTTGCTTATTGAGTATCAAGCACATAGCCACTGGATATAATTTTAAGAAATTTGGATTGTCTTTATCTACTTACACAATACTGGATTTTGTACCCAGTAGTTTCAGATTAAAACCTTAGCATGTGTTGTTACCACTCTTTCTCGCCTCCCCAAACCCTGAGGAGTTAGTTTCTAGATGACTTTTCTGATCAGCTTTTAGCTCTTCAGTGGTTTTGTGTTTTGGTGGTGGTTTTTTTTCAGTTCGCCTATTCTTAAAAATGAGATACTTACTCCTTATTTTTTCTCAGCATACAAGGATTGAGCTTTCTCATCTTGGAGATTAATTGCTTTCTTAATATTATCATAATGGTGACTCACAGTCTGAAGTTGAGGAATTGTGAGGAGTTATAATGAACAAAGCACACATGAGAGGGCGCTCTGTGCTTAGATATTTCAGAAGTTGTGACTAGGATCTAATTTAAGTTGTATACAGATATTCGCATTTTTTAGATATTTTGAAGAGGTATTTCATTAATTTTTTTTTTCAAAGTCCATACTGTTCATACTGCCTTTTCTTTTTCTTTGACATCAAACTGGATATGGCTGGCAAGTGAGTGCTAATAAATCAGTCTCCCTGAGATTGTAATGTGTATCACTGATGCAGAGCAATGGAAGGACAGCACCTATGTCTTATATGTGCTTTCTGGAATGGTTTGCTTTAAAACTTATATATACACATTTGTTTTTCTTTTCATTTTTATTGTTAGCTCTCTTTTCTGTTAACATAGCGTCTGTATTCCCATTTATTGTTCCTTTTGCTACATTTATGTTACTTGCTGCTTTGATTAATCAAATCACAAACATCTGTACCTCAGATTTCGCTGCAGAACAAAACAAAAAAAATAGTCCTATTTTTGTTAGGTGTTTAGCATCCTGGATTTATATCGACTCTCCAAATTTGTGATGCAGTTCTGGCTGCCCAAGGATTAGAATTTGAGCAGCACAAGGGAGAGTGTCCTAGATGTTGTGGATTAAAATGACTGCAGTGAGACTTCCTATTTTTTGAGAGCTACCAATAGATGGCTGTATGGCAATAAAGAACAGGAGGGGATTCTAGGCTGCTGGACCTGGATTCTTCTGTAATAGACAAGAATGCCCTTGGAAACCTGCATTTCTTGTTTGGGTATACAGTCTGGTACATCATGGCATGTCTGGATATCATTGGATCCTCATCATAGACCTGCGACCTCAACCAGTCTCTGAGGAAATTAAATGAAATGGAGAGTTTGGGAGAACAAGCAGACAAGAGAAAATACTAAAAATGGAGAAGGAGAATCGCCTTGACTAACAAGTCAGTAGCAAACACTTAAGTATACCACTTACACAGTATACTGCACTGTGCCAAGATCAAGAAAACCCAACTAATTAGCGGTGGGGCTTGCTGAGGGCTATATAACAACTGAAGTTATGTGCATGGCCTAACAGTTTTGCCTTACTGGCCATTCAGCATGCACCCCAAGGGTTTATTCAGGTAACATTATTCCTACCATCTCACTTCCCTGTAGCCAAGTAGGATGTGAAGTGTATGTGATAATGTAAAGGTAGGAAGTGCAGCACAGGGGTAACTGCTTCATTAAGCATAGACATTTCTGGAGTCAAAAGCATGATGACAGTTCAAACTAATGAAAACAGGAAAGAAATTTGTAGCAATTCTTATTTCTATAAATCCATTGTTCTCTCAAAGTCACTGCTCTCCGTTTGTTTCTGAGAGTGCTAAGGTCTCAGCCCCTTGTCTGAGCTTTCAGACAAAGCAGGTGACATACTCCTTCTGCCACAAGTGTCTTTGTACATCATTTCTCCTTTGCTCCAAAGGGCAAATTATAAAACCCCTTCTGTTATATGGCATAACAGAAATAAATTACTAATAGTTTGGCTATTATCCGCTAATAGACGATTTACCCCTGAAGTTTCAAAAAAAAAAAAAAGTTGAACAACACTGTCGTTTCCGTCATATAGTGAATAGACACTCTAGTTTTGATTTTGTTTTCTGGATTTAAGTTAGTTGTGAACTCTTTCCTTCTTCCCTTCATTTTGGAATGTCAAGTTTGCCTCCTGGAAGTCAAAAACCGAATTTCTCTAGAAGTTATTAGAACTCTATCATAAGATCCCAAACATGAAATACAGGATTTGTAAGCTCTTCAGTGCAGTTCTTTTTATAATTTCTGATGACTTTTCCAGAAGTTGGTGGTGGTATGCAAATTCCTGTATTGCTTTTTCTCATTCTAAAGCTGTTGAGGAGCCAGCTCATAGAAATAATAGATCATATGAATATTGATGTATATAAAAAAGTATAATAAAGGCATCCTTTTTGTTAGTGTTCCAGTGTTTGAGAATATGCTCACCAAACTGTGTATCTGATGGATTTTCTTAGTCTTGCATTGATTAGAGCCCTGTTCAATGTGCTTGAAAGGCCTGTAACTGAAAACTATTCCTTTAGTTTTTCTTGTGTTTAGAACTAACACAGTGCAGTCATGTGTTTGACAGATCTCTGCTCACTTCCCTTAGTGGAAAACCTATTTTTTATTTGGACAAATGTTAAATTTATGGTTTTGTGATGCATTTTTAATGGACTTCTTAAAAAATGTATACCAAGCCCTAGTTATTCTGGATGCTAACAGAGAGAGAATGTACTTTGATGAAATCTTTGTTAATAGAACCTCATATGTGAAAGGAACCTTCCTGAAACACTGCATTAAATACATACTTTGGGCATAATTTTCCATCCTTTTTCAGAGTGAAAAAGGAGGTGCAATTTTTGCCATGGGTTATGTAGTCTGTATGTTACTCATTGTGGCTATCTGCTTGCAGGCTTTTGTCCTTCACAAACAAAACACAAAAAACAGTGCAAGATCTAGCAGAAAGGGGAATGTAAGTTGTTATACAAAATATTTAAGCAAGATGGTTTTATAAACGCACATACTCACAAGCACTAAAACACATGTATCCAAGTAGTCTGTCCAGCATCACTTTTGTGCAACGGGGAGGACAAAGGATGCTGGCTCTCTAGTTCTTACTATGTCTCTTGGGTCCCTCTCAATTGGCAGCAATGAACAAGTCTTTGGACAGATCTTCTATACATATGCCTCAGAAGTCAGTAGTTGTTATGGTGTGGTCCTTTGCTTCAAACTCTTACTTGCTTCATTTTCCATAGATCTTAGGCAAAATTGCTTTTCATTGTCTGCTTTCCATGTTCGTTGGAAATATATATCTGATTTCCTGGTGGGCTAATAGGAAAAGGAATGGCACAAGTGATGTGCTGCAAATTTGTTGTTATCCTCGTGTTGTTAAAGTACAAGGTCTCGGGCTGATAAGTCATCTGTGCTGTGGTCTGGTTAGAGCATAGACCTTTTGATCATAGTGTAATACAACACATTCCTCAAAGTTAGTGCTAGGAAAAATAAAAAATTTGTGTTCTTCCTTATTAATCTATGCTATTATTTTACCCCTTGTTCTGCTGTTTCTTCCAAAGCTTTTGTGTATGCGCATTTCTATTCATATCAAATTCCTGCTAATCTTAATATTTTTGTTAGAAACCTCTGCAATGAATGGTTATAGCCACATCTTTATGTAAAATCGTTGTATAGCATGAAATGCCAAATATGGCTCAGCTTCCTGAACTTGTCTCAACCATGCTTTTGCCAAGAAAGGTTGGACCAGGTGATCCTTGAGGTCCCTTTCAACCTGGTATTCCATCATTCTATGAACTTCTTTGTTGACCTTGCTTATGCTGCTGTTTGATGTTTAGCTGAAGTCATGCTGTGTCTTTCAGGTGCTAGAGAGAGATCCAAAATGAGGATCATAAAACAAAGTAGAAGACAAACAGAACAATTGACTTTTATAGCACACATTGAGCATGTCTGTTTCAAAAGCAGTCCTTCATGATTATTTTGACTGCAAGACAGTAGGCCTTTGTATGATCATAGCAAGACTAGGCACACCTAGCAGAGAGGTATGTTTAACATCCTGCCAAGAACACAGGAAGCATGACTGTCAATACTGTCATCAGTTCAATCTAAACTCCTCTTGATAGGATTTGTTTTGTCATCTTCAATTTTTATTCTGTTTAAAAAAGAACAAATAATGTTAATAACATGAACAACTTTGACCATTCTCTACTATACTGTAAATGAAGAGTGGAAAAAGCTGCTTTCTCTTTCTTTGAATACTCTGTTCCCTTCAACTAATAGATAATAGAATCATTAACGTTGGAAAAGACCTCTAAGATCAAGTCCAACTATCAACCCAACCACCATGCCTCCTAAACCATGTCCCCAAGTGCCATGTCTACCCGTTTTTTTAACACCTCCAGGGATGGTGACTCCACCACCTCTCTGGGCAGCCTGTTCCAATGCCTGACCACTCTTTCAGGAAAGACATTTTTCCTAATATCCAATCTAAACCTTCCCTGATGCAGTTTGAGGCCATTTCCTCTTGTGCTATCACTAGTAACTTGGGAGAAGAGACCAACACCCACCTCGCTACAACCTCCTTTCAGGTAGTTGTAGAGAGCAATAAAGTCTCCCTTCAGCCTCCTCTTCTTCAGACTGAACAGCCCCAGCTCCCTCAGCTGCTCCTCATCAGACTTGTTCTCCAGACCCTTCACCACCTTCGTTGCCCTTCTCTGGACACGCTTCAGTACCTCAATGTCCTTCTTGTCCTGAGGGGCCCAAAACTGAACACAGCATTTGAGGTGTGGCCTCACCAGGGCCGAGTACAGAGGCACGATCACTGCCCTGCTCCTGCTGGCCACACTATTCCTGATACAAGCCAGGATGCTGCTGGCCTTCTTGGCCACCTGGGCACACTGCTGGCTCATGGTCAGCCAGCTGTCAGCCAGCACCCCCAGGTCCTTTTCTGCCGGGCAGCTCTCCAGCCACTCTTCCCCAAGCCTTTGTCGCGTTGCATGGGATTGTTGTGACCCAAGTGCATCACCCGGCACTTGGCCTTGTTGAACCTCATACAACTGGCCTTGGCCCATCGATCTAGCCTGTCCAGATCCCTCTGCAGAGCCTTGCAACCCTCGAGCAGATCAACACTCCCACCCAACTTGGTGTCATCTGCAAACTTACTGGGGGCACGCTCAATCCCCTCACCCAGATCATTGATAAAGGTATTAAGCAAGACCGGCCCCAACACTGAGCCCTGGGGAACACCACTTGTGACCGGGTGCCAACTGGATTTAATTCTGTTCACCACAACTCTTGGGGCCTGGCCATCCAGCCAGGTTTTTACCCAGTGAAGAGTACACCCATCCAAGCTATGAGCAGCCAGTTTCTCCAGGAGTATGCTGTGGGAAACGGTGTCAAAGGCTTTACTGAAGTCCAGGTAGACAACATCCACAGCCTTTCCCTCACCCACTAGGCAGGTCACCTGGTCATAGAAGGAGATCAAGTTGGTCAGGTAGGACCTGCCTTTCATGAAGCCATGCTGCCGGGGCCTGATCCCCTGGTTGTCCTGCACACGCCTGGTGAGTGCACTCAAGATGAACCACTCCATAATCTTCCCTGGTACCAAGGTCAGATGGTGAATATCAACTCTTCTTCCATAAGAACTGCCATGTGGGATCAGACTGAGGGTCTACGTAGTGGAGTTTAAACACTTGTGGGTATGAGATGTTTAAGGAAACAGGATGTGTGGGGTGAACATTCTCCTATCAAAAATTTCTACCTGATAGTTGTCAAAGAGATTCAGGGGCTTTCTGATCTAGAGGTTGCATCTGAGCTGTTGTATTTTCATTATCAGTGATAGACTTCTCCTCAAGAACTTAATAATTTCTGAGCTCCTTTGTCCTATAGAGCCATACACTTACTTATGCTTACACATAACACTTAGTAGAATTTAGTTTCATAACTTTCTAAGTGTTGTGTGAAAAAACTAATAAAATGTGATTTTATTGCTGTTGTTATGGTAACTTTCAGGTTGTGTTTTGCTGGACAGCTCCCCCGTGAATTGGGCAGAGTATCGATGGGTTCTGCCTGTGTCAGTCAGCTGGACTTTTGGAATAATTCAGGACAGGAATTCTGGACAGATTATCTTATTTTTATTTTCTTGTTATCATTTCTTGCATCATAATTCAGTCTTCATTGGTCCAAAATAAAAAACAATGGTTGTCCTTTGCTTTTCTTTTACCAGATGGGTAATGACAGTTTCCCTGAATCCTCTCCTGTGCTTTTAGAGATGTGTGTCAAGCTTCAAGGCCTCTTAACTCATTTAAATCTTTGCTAGGAACATGGACGAGTAGTTTCACTCTGGAGACTTCAGATGTGCTACATGCTCATGTTTATTTTATGTTGGTACATTTCGTTGAGTTACCATTGTTACCAGTGTGTTCAAGGAAATTACTTTTTATCATGAGTATGGTGGATATGAAATGCATGCAACTGTATTTCAGGGAGTAAATTTTTCATGATCATAGCCCACAGGTACTAAATAAAAAATGTCAGCTTCTTGGATTTGGTTGCACTATAAAAGCATGCCTAGAAATAATGGATTCTGTGACTGTTTGGGAAAGGACAGCTATAGCACCAAACCCTCATAGGTTTAAAAGCAGAAAATATGTGCACTTAACTGCAGAGGGAAATGTTTGGTATTGCAATGTACAATCATTAAGGCTTTGGAAAGCTGTAATAGAATAGGGAATGCAGCAGAAAAGGAATGTGAATAAGAGGAGTGTGTATAGTAAACATAGCTTTTTAAAGAGCCTGAATTAATGTTCCAGAGAATAAAAAAAGAAATCAGTTGCCTGTGTGATTTCATGCCTTCCCACATTTGTTCTGCTTTGTCTTACACTTGGGCTACACTGAAGAACGATACTGATTCTCAAGTCTGTACAGAGAGGAGTAGTAAGCATCAGAGCTATTAGTTAGTGATCCAAAACAGCAACTCTGTTCTGGCTGAAAAACATCCATTGTCTCTATGCTCTCACACAATTTCTTCTCCTAAATACTTCTGCTTTTTTTTTCTTTTTCCTCCTGTCTTCCCACACAAAATTGTGCTTAAACTAGGCAAAAAAAAACCCTCGAAAAGTAATTTTTATTGTTAGTAATTTAGAGTGCTCAGTACTATCAAGTACAGTAATAAATAATTTCTGGAGGTATAAATATTTTTATGCATTTGTAAATATGTTGTGCATTGTGTTGGGTTTGGTGCTTAATATAATAGGGAAATCTAAAATTTGTATGAAAATAACCATCGGTATTTCACTAATTAATAATTTACTGTAGCTTCTCTGAACTCATGTTTTATAAAATCACACTGTAGAACAGAAAGAAGCAACTAGAATATAGCAGATCTATAAATCTTTGTTCTATTAATCTGAGAAATGAAAACAGTTTTTTCAGTAAGGTAAGTGTGTTGAGCTAGCTGATCTTTCAAATACTGAGGCTTCTGAAGGGGCTTTTATGTTCATTTAGTTTAATTTTTTGCATTTTATCACAGTAAAGGTAAAGAAGGTTGTGTTTATGTTTTACTTTAGGTGCCTCTGAGACTGTCTACCTATTGCTACAAACCCCCAAAATCCTAACAGTACAACATACAGAAAGTTTGTTACCTAATATTTCCCTTACTTTGGTGAGCACTTCAGTCCCTCAATGTCTGAATGAAACTCTAGCCTTTTCAGCTGAATCAAGAAGAATTATAACTGGCCACCAGTATACTTGTTAGGTTTTGTTTCTTCTTACAGAATAAATTACAGAAGTGAACAGCAGCATTGTTCAAATATTCACAATTCAAATATTGTGTAGCCTTCAGGTTCAGTCTAAGGCTGTATTTGAGAAACTTGCTCCGAAGATGAGGTACTTAGAGTTGTATGGGAACTTCACCTACTGTCCTTTAATAAGGTGGCAATAATAAAGATGGAAAAACACATACTCTTTGTGATCAAGAAGGACTTTATTGCTGGTAATACACAGGAACCAGGAACAGGAAAAGTTTGTTAGTCTTGGAATAGTTCCCAACTGCTAAATATATAAAAAACATTTGAACAACATCTAGCAGGTTTTTATTTTACTTGCAAACAAATACAGGATATGAGTATTTCTCTAGTAATGTAGAAAAACCTAAATCTGCAGTCAAGAATTAGAGCAGATGTCTAAAACAACTGGCTTTTAAAAACTAAAGCACCCCCAATCACTTACACCAACAAAAGTTGTTTTGCTTTTTGTTCCCCCCGCAAAAAAAATTAACCATCTGCTCATTAGATGTGTTACAAATGGAAGAGTCGAAATGGAGCTGGTGTGGCTTGCAGCTTTTTGGCAGATGCTGAGAGACGTAAGTAGGGTTTGGTAGTACTTTTCAATAATAAGTTGTATAGACAGGCCTATATCAGAAATAACATAACCATGTGAGAACTATTTACATTCCAACGATGCCTATACTGCACGCATAACAAGTTTAATAGCCAGCTAGGAGGCCTCTACCACATGTTGCAGGCATGGTAATTACTGAAGACCATTAGAAGACTATTGTGAAATTTCTGTCGTTCACACCAATACAAAACTCAATCCTCTGCGAACTTCAAGTATATATTTCAGTGCTTGTTGTGACATAGAATCATAGGATGGGTTGGGTTGGAAGGGACCTCTAAAGACTATCCAGTCCAAATGTATAGTACCAAAAGCAAATGTGTAGTGTAGATGCTTTGCATTTGCATGAGGTGTACAATTTTTGGAACAAGCTAGTCTGCCTAAGACATGGAGGAGATTTTATAACTGAAATTTTTTCATTTCAGTGCCTGACTGGGAAGTGGGCCGAGACCTATGCATTCACTATGCAGTTTGCTGGCTGTAATGATTGAGGAGCATTCCGGTGCCTAATGTTTCATGGCTAAACCCTCGTTACGGGCATCTTAAAATTACAGAAAGTGACAGCTTTCAAGATACTGCCAATAAACTTCAGGCAGCTGTAGGTTAACCTGCAGTCTGCTTTCCAAACATGCTTCAGATATCTCTTATTGTCAAATATCTCTTCAAGATGTTCTGAAAAATAAAAACCAAGGAAATACATTTTCAAATCTAGATTTTAGTTATTTTTATAACTGTGAGTGAACTGAGGGAACTGGCTGATGCATTTCAAAGGATTAATTGAGATAACTTTTTAATTAGTTTGATTTGGTATGGTTATAAACTTAGCTGGGAAATAAGAATCCTGTGAAGATTCCAGTTTTTATGGAACTAAATAGTAGTTGATGCTGAATAACCAGTAGTAGTTGGAACATTGACACTATTCTGAAAGGTAAATACTTTAAATAAAACTGACCTTGATTTTGAAATGAACAAGGGTAATTGGTAATAGAGAAGATGATGAATTACGATTAGCTTCTATTGAGCTGGTACCTACGTGGTCCACAGCTGTCGCAGTGATCGTCAGGCATATGGTGAAGGAGAATACCTCTTCAGGCATGTGGAGAAAAGTGGGTGGACACAGCTATTAAATGACAGCCTTGTTAGCCCCCTCTATTTTGCTGTAGCCATTCCAACAGGGAAATTAAACATGTTGGGCTATGTCTCAGTCTAGGGTTGCTGTGTTGCATTCTAATTAAACACATTAGTGCTCCATCTCTAAGATCACAGGATAACTTTTGTTTAAACCTTCTATAAAGATTTTGTCAGGAGTAACTTGCCACGAAAACAGATACAGAACTGCAGTTGAGGAAGACAAATTCCATTCCTCTGACACGTACTACTTTTTTCCTTGAATTGCTGGTACTAGTGAGGAAGGACCAGAAATATTCAGAACTCCCTGAAGTGCTGTTAAAACAAACAAACTCTGTAATAGTAAGTCTAGGAGTGCAAGGTTGACCCTTAGGATCTCTTCCTTGTTTCAGTGTCTTTTAAATCTGGTATTTCGAAGGTCTCTTACGTTATCTGCAGTTGGGATTCTTGTTGTATAATGTGTTTGTTTCCCCACCAAAAGTGAAATAGAAAACACATAATCACTAGAGTATCATATGTGACAATTAATTAGTCTGAGATTTTTTCTGATTGGAGAGGTGGTATGAACAAAACATGTATATTTCAATGCGGAAAGCACTATGTAGTTACAAATAAATAGCATATCTTTATGGATATAAAGCAAATGATTTAGTTTAAACACTGGTCATCACTGGAAAAAATACTAAGTAAATCAGCCATTATGTGGCATAATACTGGGTGAAAAGGAACTTTGCAAAGTGAATCAGTATGGTCAGAATAAATTATAAGCTGATCAGTGGATCTGTTTAAAGTAGTTATTACGAGTGCGTGTAAATCTGTTTCATCTGAATGTTTTGTCATTTTCCAAACAATCCAAAGAAACCATCTACTCTTTCATAATCTTACTGTGGATCTTCATCAGTACATGGCAAGATTTGGTGCCTAGGGATATCCTGTGCGGAGTGCAGCAGCTGGTAAAAGCTTCTGCATGGTATGTTTTCCAATCAAAAAGAGATTTTGGAAGAAGCAGAAATGGTTGCTTCTTCCAATTTTTAATGTCTTAAACACCAGCCAAGTAAGGTGTTTAAGAAGAGGTTGAACAAACTTGTGTTAAATACAGTTCAGGCCTTGGTGATGATACCTTTGTACAACAGGATTAGATAGATGGCCTCGTAGTCATTTTCAGAAATATTTTTCTATTATTTTTACTTTTCCTACCTGTTCTTTATTCTAATTGACAATATTTTTAATGTTATGTTTCTTAAAATGAGGTATTTTTTATCTTTTCTCAGGTTTGTTTTAATTGCACTAAACTTGATGTAGCCAGTAGGCTCTCCACTGCTTGGTGGAATGGAATAATTACTGTCTTGAATTTATACTTACGTAAATGCATCCTATGAAGAGATTTGCCCTTTTTTGCTATAATATCACATTGTTAATAATCAATCTGCTACATTTTCTTGTTTTATATTTTCAATTAGAACTGCTGCATAGTCAGTTGTTTGTTTTATTTTTATTTACATTTTTTTCTTCATGGAAATGTAATATTTTATCTTTTATTAAATTTTTTCCATTGTTTTTAATAGCAATTTATAATTTTATTAAAAATATCCTCTGTTCTGACCTTGTCTCTGGTAGTGCTTTTAGTTTCACCTAGCTTGTCATAATTCACAAATTAATAAAAATACCCTCCATTTTATCATGTAAGCTATTTGAGTATGTATTGGTTAATTACTGATCAAGTGTAAACCTCTTCATTTCTCACTGGTACTTATTTCCAGTTTGATAGTGAACCGTTTCTGCATAACTCTCTGCATGCAGCTTACCAAGCTTCTTTGCATTGTGCTTTTTGACCATGTTTCTCTTACGTTTGATGCATCGACACTATTGTCAGAAAGCCCTACTACAGTGAAAGTGCAACACCTACGGTAGTTTTTTTGTCCACAATGCAGTTACCATGTTAAAGGAAGAAATTAGTTTAGACTGAGGTTTGTTCTGGATAAAAAACCCAAGCACTTGTTGGCTATTGGTTAAGCTTGTCATGGTGTTTTCCATATCTTTACAGACAATTTGTAAGATTTCTTGTTCCGGTGTTTTTCCAGGAATTAATGTTAATCCCACCATCTTTCAGGAATACTTAAAGCTATCTGCAGATTGCTGTTAGGCTGCTTGTCTGTTCTCTCTACATTGCTAACTTGGATTTCATCAGGCCCAACTAATCTGGAAACACCAGACTTAACTAATTGCTCTTAAACCTGTTTTTTGCCTATTTTAGCCAGGGTTGTTGGCGTCTCTATAGTTGACTTTTTAAAGAGTAGTCTGAAGCAACCGTCAGTAGTTACAATTAATAAGTGCAATTGACTGCTGCCAAATGCAGCAGCTGAAGCTTGGAAGCCTTTTAGTCAGGGTAGGAAATAGGAAAAAATTGCTTTTTCATTCAGAAGCAGGGTGACTTGAAATCATGCAAATGCCCTCATTTTTTCTGTTCTGGAACATTTGACTGATCTCTGGAAACACTTTGGTGGCAAGCAAAGGAGATTTCAACAGAATCACTATATCTAGAAATGCAAGTAGTATCTTGGGAAAAATGGATTTATGGGCTGCTGTTGCCTTGAGCCAACATGCTTGTTAATTTGTGATAGATCTAGCTTCTAGCTTTTGTCATATTTCTGTGGGTAACCTTTGAGTGACCCTTGACTGATGAGTGAGTTGGCTCTGTTGCACATGAAACTATTTTGCATGAGAGGAAAACTGAATTTTTCATTTTGAAACCTCAATCTGTTGCAATTTTTCTCCACGTTTTGAACTGCTTTAGAGTTGACAATTAAGCCTATTTGAGTGGAATCAGGCCTGGAAACTGTGTTTTTCACCTCTGTTAGAGTAATTATTGCAGGGAAATCTTACAACCTCTTGTTTATCTGTTACCATTTGCAGTATCTGTATATGTATTTCCTTCTGACTGACCTTTTGGGGATTGATAAAAGGAGATGAAACAGAGAGCCAGTTTTGGTGAATTCCAGAATTTCTGTGGCAGTGGGAGATAGTATGTGTATACAGAGATAGACAAACATAGATCATTCATGATCTGAAGCTGGTATCAGTTCTTAATTGCTAAAAAGTATTAATGTGAGAGATACTGCTAGTAAAACAGTTAGATGTGATCCATATTGTCTCTATTGCTATCCTGGCAACTCAGTGTCCCACAAGGAATGGTAAGTCCCTGCTAGTTTCTTCCACTTACCTGAGAGGAAAACAGGAAAATCTGAGTGGCATTCCATGCGTGAGCACTGAAAACTGCACAATGTTCTGCATTTACAGAACGTGAGAGCTTGTCATTCAAGCAAGTGGTTTCCAGCTTCTTCTTGTCCTTTTGTCTCAAATTTGTCTATCTTTGCTCAGATGCTGTAATTGGAACACTGACTGCTCTTTTCAAAAATTTCTGGCTCATATCAAACTTTCCTCAATTACCTAGAGCTGCTGTCTTCATTTCATGGCAGTCTAGACTATGATGACTATCGACTTCTCTTTGTCAGTCTGAGAGCTCTAGCAGATTTGAAAGACCAAACTCCATTCCTGGGTCTAGTGATGGGATTTATCCTCCTTCTGGTTTGACTGAGGTCAAGGCTCAAGCATGATGTGTTTTTGCTGTAGGAAATGAGCACCCTAAGAAAAAGGCAGCATCTAGATGACATATGCTAGTGCATGTATGCACTCTTACTTAAAGTTTTCAGGCAGCTTTATGAAATGGCATGATAAATAAAACCATCTTTCGATATGTGCTTTTCCTCTTTCTTTTGCAATGAGGTTGGAAAAGCTTCAAAAAATTCATGTGTTTGTGTGTGTGTGAATACATACGTTTATATATGGTATCCCTCAATGTGTGCAAAAATGATACGAAGTAAAACTGAGGAAATGTAAGTGAAAAATAGCTATGAATTACTGACTTTAGAAGTCCTTCAAGTGATCTTGCTCTCATGAATAATAAGCACAAAGTACAAACTTCCCAAATAATACGTTGCACACAGTTTATATATAGTGGAATATGTACACTTTAGAGATGAACTGATATGGTGACTTGTACTGCAGGTCCTTAGGATATATTATTGTTCAGGGAACTCTTCAAACACAATGGAAATGCTAAAGTAGGAAAACAGGTATTTTTCCAGTGTAAGGTGTTGCTAACATCTTCTTCCTTTTAGGAATTACCAGTTGTCTTTTTGCTTTTGGCTGTGGCAGACTGTTTTCTAAACTTGAAGCTACATTTCACTGTGTCCTGAGTCCTTTAAACTCAAACAATCCTTGTATTATGTTGTAGCTTAAAAATAAAGAAGGAATAAATGACAATTAGTTTGCTTTAGTTTCTGTACTGTACTCACTGATGGTGTCAGATTAAAAAGCAGAAATAAATATTTGTTTGCATTCATTGTCTCTTGCCCATCTTTCCCAACTACCCCAAACAAAAAAACCCCAAAAGCTCAGCCAGAGGTCCATAATGTCTTGGGGTAGGATTTGGAGGGGCAAGGGGTTTGGTGCAGAGTATGGAATAAGAGGAAGGAATTGTCACTTTTTGAGATAAAGCAGCAAATTTGAAGATTGCTCAAGTTTCTCAAATCTTTCAGCTGGTTCCATTATTTTTGTGAGCCACAGGTGATAAGAAAAGTGGACAGTAGCCAGTTTAAATTTCTGTGACCCTGAATTGGATTCTCCTTGGAACTTCTGCAGATTCATAGTAGTGACTCCATCTGACACTGTGCTAAAAGGGAAAATAAAATACGAGATATAAGAAGGAAACTTATGAAAGACTGACTCTAAAGACCAGCAGCAGTTAGGGTACACACCACTGGTTATAAATATGTATTTATTGAGAGATAGACTGAATCTTATAGCCTTCTGATTAAGACCTTCACCAGAGATGTTGGAGATGTATTTTTCAAATTACTTCTTGTAATTTCTTCTACCCGTTTTCTAGCTGAATTCTTTAAACATTGGGTTATTGGATCTCTTGGTACTTTTTCGTCTCCTTTCATCTTCCTGGATATGAAAAAATTCCTTAATTAATTTTGCACTGAAACAGCAATTCCCATGAAAAACTAAATTTCATAAGGCAGTGTTTTCAATCTATAATGACTTCAGTGAAAAATGCTTTTGACTGGCTCTATTACCCATCTATTTCAAGGGTTAAAAGAACAAAATCTTGAACAGTGCACAGGACTATATTCAAGATGTGACTATTAAAAAGGCACTCTGTAATAGTGATGGAATTCAGCATCCTTGTAGCTAGAATAAACAAAAAGCGATCACTGGAATGGTAAATTTAGAAGAAAAAACCAACATCAAAACGAGAAAGCTTGTGGACAGACAATTTAGTGAATGATTGGGCAGTAAAATTTTAGGGTGTTGAATGCTGGTAAGTGCAAAGTAATGCTCGTGGGAAAAAAACCAACCCTGACTGTATAAACATTGTGACAGGCTTTTAAGTTGGCTGTCGACACATATCTCTCAGGTGAGAGATACGCTTGAAGTCCATATGGATGGTTCGCTGAAAATCCAGCTGATGCCTGACCAGCAGTTATCCCATTTCCCTGCCCTCCTAACCTCCCCACCCCCAGATGGAATCTCAAGAATAACTGGAGAAAAAGAGAGGACAAAACTATGGTATTACTGTCTTCTCGAATGCTTTGAATGCTGTATCTGTCAATTTCAAAAAAAGAGATATTAGAACTAGAAGTAATGTAGTGGAAAGTATATTGGGCTGTAGAAAGGCTTTCATGTAGGGAGATGCTAAATAGACTTGGACTGTTCATCTCAGAAAAAAGATAACTGGGATAATCTGAAAAAGGTCTGTAAACTCATCAATGTAGAGAATAAAAATAAGAAATTATTATTTGAAGTTTTTCATAATACAAGAAGAATAGGGTACCTAATGAAATGATTAAGCAATAGGTTAAAACAAATTAAATCTAATTCTATCATAGCCTTCTAGATATTTTTCTGATAACCTATTCAAAGTCAGAGATTAGAGGACAGCTAGTTAGAGGAAGCAGGCAATGAGGGTTCAAAGTCAGGGTAGCTCAAGTAGCAAATGAAAGAAAATGTCTCTTTCAATTACCTGCATATGATAAGTGAGGTAATGGCTGAATTTCAGTGCTGTTATTAGCTTTCAGGTTGCATGTGTGGAAAATATGGTGTTTTTTCCATATACAGCTTAATTGCATGGTGGGATACGCTGACATAGGATGTTGCAGAAGCCTGCAGAAGTATTTGGGTTCCATTATTAATTAGATAAATTAATAGGTGAGAAGGCTATTGAAGAGCACGATACGTAATTGACCAAATGTATCTTAGGAAGTCTCAGGAATATGAGGGTGCCAGGAGCTGGATGAGTGTGTTGCATAGGGTTGCTTTATACTTGCCTTTATTCATAGGCATCTTCAAGTCACCACTATCAGAGATAAGCTACTGAGATGGATAGACTTTGGTTTAACCCTGCAGCAGTTCTTGAGTTCAGGGCTTTCCACATCACAGGTCAGTATGTAAGTCATGGCCTTTGATCTTGGCATATGTCTGCCTTTCTTTAAAAGGTTTTGAAAGATTTAGTTATGACTGAACACAAACATTTTTCAGAGAATAGAATTATTTTTCTTCTGATTTGCCCAACAAGGTAAAACCTGTTTTCTTCAGCATGCTAGAGAGCTTCCTTGCTGCTGAGACAATGATAAATAATGAGTATCACACAAGATGAGCCATTGATCTCATCTCCGGAGAATGATGAATCTGTACTGCATCACCGACTATTACCCACAGCAAAGAAAAACAAATATAGATTTTTTTTTTCTTTTGAAATACAGATTTTCCAGTTTTCAGGTTGTTAAAGAGTTAAAAACCCACTGTTCTGTTCAGAGAAGTTATGGCCTTGTACAAAGAGAAAATATTTACAGGCAGGATAAAATATAAGCAATTTAGGAATGATTTGAAAAGTGTTTTCAAGTAGATGGGAAGTAGAATGGGTGTGAGTAGGAGAGAACACAGCACAACAGATGAAGCGTTAAATAAGGTTTTGCAAGGGGAAAACCTTTTGGGTTGGAAGTTAGCCCTTTTTCCCCATGGGGATTCTGAGGCTCTGTTTTGGTGGTCTGTACAGTAGAGACTGAGCTTTGGCAAGCTGAAGAGTGCATGATGTCATTAGATGCATAACATATGCACGGAGAGCTAGTAAATGCTGTTCACACTGCAGTGCGCTGCCAGATGTGTGTGCTGGAATGCACTTTGAGAAATGGAAAAACCATCTTTATAAAGATACTAAGAAATGATATAAGAATGTCCTGTACTGAGCCTGGTCTCAGCCACAGTATCTGCTGAGTACAGATATGCTCTGTGGGGTTTCTCACTCCTAAACCCCAGGTTTCTCCTCTCAGGAGCAGTCTGTATAGAAGGCCTTATTCAGCATTTTTCTGTTGTTCAGAGATGAGCTCTGAGAAGCTCCTATTTTATCCAGAAAACGTATCTAGAGCTTCTTAGTATGAACTATTTGCAGCAGATGAGAATCAAAGGAATCCATTCACTGCAGTTTCCACTTTTCTTTTACTTCCTATTATGAATGGTCACACCATCATTACAGCAGAGGCTTCTGGTGCTAGCCACTTTTCTCTTTACTGATGCACAGCTCTCTCTACAGATCAACATGCTTCCAGGGATTATTTGAATCTCTTACTCGACAGTGCTTCACATGCAATAAGACTAAAGGTGGGTTTACGTTTTTCTGTACTTCAGGGTGAAGATACAATTTCGTTCTAAATTTTGAGGTCAACTAAGAATATTTTTATTCAGTGCAGTTTATGTTACCTGGTCATCAGTATACAGAGAGTTAAATTTAGCTTTGCTTCTCCTTCCTTTTGCACAGGCTCTGAGAGATTGAAGGGAGGAGGGGAGCTGCTGGAAGGCAGCAACAGGAGAACGCCTACAGAAAGTCAGGAATTCCTTATCCAAATGGGACAGCATTTCAAGCTTGAGAGATTTTTTGTTTTGTATATTTGTGCTGGTTTTTGTGTTTACTGATGATTTTTTTCTGCTAAAAGGATTATTGCTAACTAATGGTATTGTAATCTTGCTGGTCTGTATACAAGACTACAAACAAATCTCCTATATTAGTTACACAGATAAATTACCACTCTGGAGTCTTTGTAACTGTGCTGTTTTTGCAAGGTCTGTTTAAGACATACTCTGATCATTGCCTCAGAGGAATGCGAAATCTGTGACTTGCTGGGAGATTCACATTTTGTACTCGTTGAGCAGAAATCGTTCTGCTCAGTTTTGAGATCATGCAATGCAAAAGGGATCCCCTTCCTTCTGCTTGGGATGCCTGAGCATTTCTGCCATGCAAATGATAACTAGCGGCAGACAGAGAGACTATGTCAGCAGTATGAGTTGCTGCTTCTTGAGCTTGGTAGCCAAGGAGGCAAATTATATTCTGTGCCATTTTAATAACGAAGAACACAGTCCTGTAAATATCACTGTGCTTGGAAAGACACGATAAATGCTCCCAGACTTCAGACTCCAAGGCATAGACTTTTAACAAGTGACATCAGAAAGGAGTTTTCTTCCTCATACCCAAGATATACAATTTGCTATATTGTTCATTCTGTAGAAGGAAGATCTCCAAGAGGTATGTTTCCAGACTGATCGGACTGAATTGGGCTGTTATGTCAGAAGGATCAAGACCAAGCAAACTGAATGACTGATTTAATAGGCCAGGCTATCAGATTTAGGGAACAACTTGTCTAATCTGGTATGTGGTTCCTGTAGCAGCTCAGTCCAGCAACAAGAACTCCTGGGTTTTTTTTTGTTTGTTTGTTTTGGGTTTTTTTTTTTTTTGGTTTGTTTGTTTTTTAAATTGAGGCTGCAATGATTTGCAATAAACCATTGTAAAACTGTTTTAGTTTTAGGACTTTAAAGTTATGCTTGTTAGGCCGAAGCCTTTACACAGATTGTTTAGAAGGGATTTTTATCCAGAAGAATAATAGTAAGCTTCTCTTATGTGTAAATATGACCTTATTAGCAGCACTTTACCTAAATTATGATACTTACAGAATGGCTATTGGGTAGCAATGTGGAAAACTGACAGTCACTCCATTCCTGAAAGCCTGCTATGTTGTCATGTGGAACAGAGTAAAAGTCTGTGACCAGGCAGAGAGAATATATCAAACTAATTTGTCTCTCTTTTGTCTGTCATCTCTTGTATATGCAGCACATAAAGAAGGCATCATATGTAACAGTGAAATTTGAGATCTATAGGGCCTTTCCATCTCTCCTAGATCTTAATAGTTCACCAAGTTTTTAGTTCATCCTTGTCCTTTCTTATTTTTGCTTATACCAGTCAAGTAATTCCTTCCCATACTTGCTCTTTTGGTATTTCTGACACACATTCAATATCTGCTGTCAGAGCTATTGCATATCAGGTTAAAGATACTTGCCACAATCTTTTTTCCATATATAATTCCTTCATTATATTTTCAGTCCTTAATAATTGTTTTCTGTGCTGCTTCTGGATTATCAGTAACTTGCTGGTGAAGTGCTCGGAAATAAGTGCAATAGGAGGGGAATAGCGAAGCTGCTTTACAACCAGAATAAAATGTTATCATGATCATCCTATCCATGATAGAATTTATGTAGTGAAAGACTAAAATGGTTTGTTTTGCAGCCATGTTGCATTCATACACACAATTGGTTTACTTTTGGTTATAATTCTTAACCTCTCTTTCAGTTCCCAGTTGCTCTGCAGTTGGTTCTGCCATTGAGTATCAAGGTTTAATTGGTTTGCATTAGCAGAATTTTTGATGCTAAACTGCTGATGAACTGATTTACATGTGGTCAGAAAAGAATTTTTTCAGAATTGACCAAGAAGGTCATTATATTATTTCCATTTTTATTCCTTTATTCTTTTTTCATTTGCTCATACTGACTGTGTTTAGCAATTGTTTGAACTGGATAAAGCCTTGGTTTCTGTGCATACTAATGCTGAGGTCATATGAGCCTGCAACTGCCAGTCATTAAAACAGTTACTTCTGTCTAACTGCATGATTATGTGAATTAAAGAAAGAAAACAGTGTAAGGAATTTTACCATTAATATGCTTGTTCAAAGCTGACTCTGGACAGGAAATATGGCCATGTTTCCGCCCCACTGATATGCTGTCTTCAAAAGGAAAAAAAATTCTTTGCCTTGAGTAAGTCATAGTTTTATAAAGTCCAAGAGCATAAACCAGATCTCTTTTTTAATGGCCAGACTTATTTTAAAGGTCAGTCTGTAAACTTAGAAAATATAACAAATTATTGATCCCTTCAATTCTAATGACTGAGCTTTACTTGTAATGGAATGGTTTGAAAAGACCACTTCCAACTACTGATCTGCATTACAGTGTGCTCTATATTATCATCATACAAGCTCAGTGAGATTGGTTTTAACATAAAGATTAGAAAAAAGAAGTTTCAGGTTGGTTAGATGTCTGAGGGGACTGGTAATGTATTATATAGATTTGGACTCACAGGTCACTGCTTTGAAACAGTGTAAGTTTGTGAAAAATGGCTAGTTGCTTGGTGGAATGGAGGTGCTGGTCTGTTCGATAGTGTTTGCATGAGAGAAACTGCATCTTTAATTGGCATTAGGCAGTTCTGGCTGGTAGTCCCAGTTGGCTGATAGTCAAAGCAGAGGTCATACATGAAATGGCTTGTGGAGCCTAGGCATTGAATTCTGCTGTGGATGCAATAAGTCCTTGTTCTGAGGATTTTAGACATGTCAGCAACAATGTTATGTGGAAGCATATGATGTTACTCGCTCTTTTCTGTCTGCTCTGTGCATGTGTGAAGAGCCTCTGTTTCAGGGGTATCCACTGATATTCTCACTTTTTTAAATGGCAGCATCTGTGCTGGAGAAAAAGGAAGGTAAAATGAGTGCAGGTGACTCTTGAAGACTGAGTTTGTGCTTTTGCGTCTGCCGTGGGATCACCCCTTGTAATAGATCTTTAGTAAGAAAAGGGGCTAATTACCAAAATAGATTATGGAGTAAACTTCTGTCTGCATAGTCTTTTCATTGGATGGTTTAATTTTTTTCTTAAAAAAAGTATTTTAAATTAATCTTTTATCATCAGTAACCACTTACATAGATGCAGATTGAATATTTTTGTGTTTTTGGTTCTTGCAGATAGCTCACCCTTCACCTTTCCTGTCAGGCTTGGATGGAAATTGCATCAAACTGCATGGTTGGCTCCTTCTGTTTCTCCATGTAGAAAAATTTTAGTACCTCTCTAGGTCTTATGTTCTTTCAGTGCTGGATGCTTGAAAACACAAAGTTAAATGAAGCAGATATGTTCTTTTGTATTTTTAGGCTGGAGCCATGGCTGGAGCCAACAGCTGTCCTAGTTATTCTTAAATACTCTCACAACTTTTTGCTGAAAAATGTCACTGCAAGTCAGGTTTTGTGATATAGTAGTGTGCTGGCCGCTCCGTTGTAGAACAAAGCTGACTGAGACTTGCCTTGGCCACTGGCAGGTTCTTAAATTCTTATTTTGATGAGCTCGCCTAAGCTTACTGTCCAAAGTAGTGAAGCTAAATAAAACTTTATCAGAAACTCTTTATCATGGTGGTGAAGTATACTGGACTACACCTACATCTACTCACCTGATAGAGATACCCCCTTTTTGAAAGAATAGGCTCTCTTTGAGTTGAGGGTGTGCTGCACCCCATAGGATTATGCATGTCTGCTCACTGTGGACAGATTGTGAAAAGATCTGGGCTGACCGTAGCGTCAGTAATGAGGTCAATGTAAGTTAAACCTCCATCTGGATATGCTTCTTCAACAGCACGTTGGACTAGATAATTGTTGTAGGTCCTTTCCAACTGGAACTATTCTGTTCTAGTCTAAGAATCTTAGACGTAGTTCCTTAGAGAGTCCAAATTGTCCCTGCTCCAATGATTTCAGGGATGCTGTGTAGTTTTACAGCACCTCAGGGTTGTTTCTCACTTTTAAAACTGTTATCTCTTACATGGCAATAACAAGTTATTCTTTACATTAACTGTAGCCTAAAGAAAGAACTGCTCTTTGAACATCTTTCTGAAGAAGATTTATCTGATTTTTTTTGAGACCTCATTGGCTGTGTTTCTGTAGACACTTTGTAATTGTACAGAAGTTCCGTTTATTCCTTTCTTCTATTCTTGTAATGCTGTAACAGTGAAAAGGGCTGCTGTATAGCTTCAGCATACTGTGATTTGGGCAAAAGATGATACTGCATATGGATGAATTGTGTCACATCTCTTATTCATACAGTCCCAACTGAATATATGAACAGACACAAACGAAATTCCTGTTCCACATTTTACAAGAAAGTTCAGCAGTACAACTGTCTATCACTGTAAATCAATAAGAGAAGACTCCTTAGAGGGTTATAAGTGCTGTTTCTGACTGTTACAGGATCTTCTGTGGAGTATCTCAGGGCTCAGGAGTAGGAGAGCTGGTGTAACATACCTACATTTCCACTGTGTGGAAGAGAAATTTTGAATAGACAAAACAGATCTTTTACAACACAGTAGTTTTATTGTGTAGCCCTTTCAGAAGAAACTAAAAAATAATATTAAATTAAACCTTGCATTTCTTTTAATTTAGAAATTATGTTCTGTGTCCTGAAAAGCAGGATGAATTTAACATGCGGAGTATGTCACAAAACTCTGTAACTTCCTCCCCTCCATTTCCTCTTCCAAAGAAACCTGTGAGCTCCAGAAAAGATGTTTGTTAGAGCAGTTTGTGTTTTTTCTTTTTGATAAGTATTGTAGATTTCCGATAGACGGACTGTCTTAAGGAAGAATTACCACCACTTAGCGCCACTTGCCTTGGCTTCTTGGGGCTCTTGGCAAATGAGATTATTTATCTCACTATGCAGCTAGTTGCATTTCTTACATGAAATTAATTAACATAGTTTGTCTTTTTCTCCCACCTCTATTTTTGTGACTAGTCTCTTTAAATTATCCCTTTACTGTCCTTTCTAGCTTTTCATATTTCATAAACTTTTTTAAAGCTTCCTCTGTTCTGAAACGCTGATAAGTGAACACAATATTTTTCTGTTTTGTAGTGTTGCTTCTTTTTGTATAATTACCTACGTCTTGCTTAGTAACATGCCAAGATTCAATATTTGGGATTATATGCTGGCAGTTTGACTCATTTAATTTACTTTATCTTTCAGTTTGTTCATGTCATTTTCAGGTGTGTCTGGAGTGCAGCTCTTTGGGAGCAGTGTTTGTGTGAGAATGTGATTTCAAACTGTAATTGAAAGTTTTCACATTTAGAATGCTACTAGGTCTTGGGAAATAGTTCTGGTTCTTCTAGTCTATTTATGGATCTGCTTCCACAGTGCTGGTGTTTCTTTAAAGGTACCACAGCTGTCTACTTTCCTGCTTGGTGTTATTTCATATTCAGACACAGAATTCCTTCTTTTCAACACAAACTTTTATTTAAATCGTTGCCTTTTCCAGCAAATGATCGTCTCAGACCTTCAGTCCAAGCAGCATCGTACTGGGAAGAGTAAGATTGTTTTCAGTCTCGCTATTGTCTGTGTATAAGAAAATTTAAATTGCAACTGGATTCCTTGGAAAGAATTCATACAAGTATGTTTACAGTGCACTACAAGGAGCAGGCAAAGGGGACTCATCTGGATCTTGGGGAATAAAAGCGGTATTTTGGTGTTTATGAATTGGCAGGAACCTGATAACATTGTAAGTGTATCTAGAAAAAGGTTTAATTTATACAGCCTTCTGCACTAAATTAGTGAAAGTCTCCCATTTTGGGATAGTAAGAGCTTCTTTGAGACTGCTCTGTCCACTGGAGATTCCATTCGTGCTCCTGAGTAATAATCAGAGCACTGTGGGATAACTATACATATATGTACACATACGCACACGAAAAAAAAACACCAAAAAGCAGTGCTTCATCCTGGAAAACAGCCTGAATACTTTCAGGCATTGAAAGTGCTCAGAGCAGAAGGCTTAGAAGTTTAATGAACTTATTTAATCTTCTCTGGGTATTTTGCTAAACATGCAGAGCACTCTTAGAAATATCAATGATTCTCACTGTAGATTTTGAGACCCTGTTGACCAGGTAAGTGGTGCACCACCGGAGCTCTGCAGGCTTGTACATAATAAACTGCTGCCAGAATGTTTCTTACAAACAGTTGCTTGAACACTGTTTTGAGCAGTGTAATTTAAATAGAACTGCAACTCAGATGATCCAAATATAAACCTGTGCTTGGAACAACACATTCTATGTGAACATGTTTTGTACAGGTGCTTTGAGTTTGTTCTATAACAATAGCACTCTCCTGTTAAATTTAACAAGCCATAAACCTGATTTCTTTTTCCAGTGATCAGAAGATAACCATGTTCTGTAAAATTCCTATGCATTGCACAAGCATTTTCCTGCAGAATTGAACAGAGGTAGATTCAGAACAATTAGGTGCCTGCAGTACTCTGGAATAAATAGGCAGCAGTGACAAAGCTGTGCCCAAAATCAGGTCTAATCAAGCTTTTCTTGAGGGTTAGACGCCTCTAGGGTAAGACAAGAGACCCTAAAGTTTAAACAACTCCCCTTCTCCCAGGAATCCCAAAACCAAGACTCAAAGACCCAGAAAGAAGTCCTGATGGCTATCTCTTTCTGACACGACAGAAGCATGGCGCGGCCTCACCTCGAGCGCTGCGTGCAGGTTTGGGCACCACAGGACATTAAGGATATAAAGCTACTAGAGAGTGTCCAGAGGAGGGCCACGAAGTTGGTGAAGGGTTTAGAGGGGAAACCGTATGAGGAGCGGCTAAAGTCACTTGGTTTGTTCAGCCTGGAGAAGAGGAGGCTGAGGGCAGACCTCATGGCGGTCTGCAGCTTCCTCACAAGGGGAGGAGGAGGAGGGGCAGGGCTGATCTCTCTGGTGACCAACAACAGGACCCGAGGGAATGGCAGGAAGATGTGCCAGGGCAGGTTTAGGTTGGATGTTAGGAGAAGGCTTCTCACCCCGAGGGCGGTGGAGCACTGGAACAGGCTCCCCAGGGAGGCCGTCACGGCGCCAAGGCTGGCGATATTCAGGAAGCACTTGGACAAGGCCCTCAGAGACACGGTGTGAATTTGGGGCTGTCCTGTGCGGGGACAGGAGCTGGACTCGATGACCCTTGCGGGTCCCTTCCAGCTCAGGACATTCCATGATTCTGTGATTCTCTGTCCCTTTTGTTGATAGTCTGTGATCTATTGGGTACTATCTGCTTCTGTGCAACAATCATGGAGACAATAAACAGGCTATTTCTAAACATTTTGAATCCTTTGTGGCAGTCATCAAATTAAGCGATGTTTCTGTTTTTCCCTTCTGCTATTAAAAATTATAAATAATTTTGTAGCATTTACATACTACCTATATAGTTAGCAATTACTGTTTGTCTTGTGGGTCATGTGTGTTTAGTATGGTGCCTGGTCACTATTTTATTATTTAAGTGCTAAGAGCATGCCTTTACCTACCTGATTCAATTGTGTTCCTTATAAAGCTTGCTCCAAGACAAGAAAGGTTAGGTTGTGTGTATCAGACAAATACAAAAGACTAAACTGGATTTTGAAAACTGTGTGTGTTCTTTGAGTGGTCTTGCTGACATCTTACGAAAGGCACCAGTGCAAAGCACATCTTAACTGATCTTGCTTGTGAGTTTATTGAAAATATCGGTGCTTAAAGTGATCCAGAAAATGTGGTTTATCCAGATAATAGAATGTGGTTTATCCAGATAATATAATGCAGACCCAATCTGTAAATGCATTCACAGTGTTTGCTGGAGAAGAAGTAATAGATCAGCTGACATTCTTTTGAACAACTGACTTTCTCTGTGTGTTCATTATTGGTGCCACTAGTGGTGTATGGATGGCTCTTCTGCCACCTGCAGCAGTGCCTGAAGCAGACACATTCTTGTTATTTTTAAGGCACATTGTATTGCTGGCTGCTGCTGTTTGTTAATTTTATGTTTGATTAGAAGTAGCAAGGGTGACCTACTGAGGTCTTCCAGCACTTTAAAAAACTCTCCTGCAAATTTTTTTCTAGTCTTTGTAGTACCTGTGCCTTATTTTTCAGGGCATGTTATTTATTGTTTATTGGTGGTAGAACTAAGTGTGCAACAGGCACCTTCCAAATCCTTAAGAATAGTCT
Source organism: Morus bassanus (assembly GCA_031468815.1). Classification (NCBI taxonomy): domain Eukaryota; kingdom Metazoa; phylum Chordata; class Aves; order Suliformes; family Sulidae; genus Morus; species Morus bassanus. The sequence continues at coordinate 21,120,062 of CM062577.1, forward strand.
TTTTCCCAAAGAATCCACCTGAAGGGAGGGTGCAAAGAGGATGGAGTCAGGCTCTTTTCAGTGGTGCCCAGGGACAGGACCAGAGGCAATGAGCACACACTGGAACACAGGAGGCTCCCTCTGAACATCAGGAAACACTTTTTCCCTGTCAAGTGTGACTGAGCCCTGGCACAGTTTGCTCAGGGAGGTGGTGGAGTCTCCCTCCCCGGGGACAGTCAAAAGTCACCTGGGCACGGTCTTGGCCAGCCGGCTTGGGGTGGCCCTGCTTGAGCAGGGGGTTGGACAAGATGACCTCTAGAGGTCCCTTCCCACCTCAACTGTCCTGGGATTCTGCGGTTTATTGCCTACAGACAAACTGCAACCTACAAGGTTCCCACAAAATGATCCAAGCACTAAAGGAAAGTATGGTTTTCTGTTTTAGCCATGTCTGTTTTCATTCTTTGTATTTTTCAGTAAACGGTAATGGTTTAAGCTGCTGGTCGTTAAAAGGCAGGTCCTGCAGAATGGCTGGAGTTGCTTGGCAACGAGCAGGAGCAGGGAGGGAGGCGAGGAAGAAAGAGCGGCTTTCGAATGTATGAACAACAGCATCCCCTCTAAAATCACTGGCATGTGAAACGGGAGAGTTTCCTCAAAGACCTACAGCATTTGGGAACATTTCTCAGGGACATGAGGGAATATTGTTAATATTGGAACATGGAATGAAATTGTGGTTGCCTTTGAATTCTGCTTACAGTCAAAAATATTTATTTCTAAATTCCCCCTTCATGAGGTCCCCTTCCCCTCTCCAACTGACAGTACTCCCTGTGTATTCCCCGGTCTAATCCTTGTTCATGGCTCCACAGCGTTGCTGCCAGTTCTTTGGAGTCCATCAGCGCTGCTGTTTATTTGGGCAGACAAGGTGCTGGAAGAACAGATACCCACATGCGCATGAGCACACACAGACACGCACGCAAACACACATGCACGTCCTCTTTTCTCTCCCTCTCCAGCGAGTTGCTTCCTTTCCCACGGGTGCTCTTTCTCTCCGCTCTTTACTCCTCCTCCTGCACTCCTGCCCTGCAGCCCCTTTGTTTCTGGCAAGACACGCAAGAGAACTAGCCTGCGAGTTAAACCTGCTTCCTTTGGGGTTTTTAATGAGTTGTTTAAACTTATACAGTAGGAAAGATTCCATGGATCTGAACTACGTAGGGACAGGACGCTTCTGCCTTTTCCAGCAAGGGAAAGCCCTGGCTGCCTGTGTCTGCTTTGGAATAGCAATGCAGATTTGACCAGAAGCCTTACCTGTGTGTGGGGTCAAGCCCTATTTGTCAAGTTTTTTGATCAAATTAGCAGTGTCACTAAAGAAACAACTAATTTCCTTGACAGCTGGTTCTTACTACTGGTCTCCTCCTCTCAGGTGTTTATTTGTTCTTTTCTGTGCTAAAAGCCACTTCCCAGTCCTTTTAGCATAACCAGCTAGAACTACACCTACGTAACTTGCGAGTGTTAGGGAAAAAAAAAGAAAACTGAAGCCAGCAAGAGGTATACAAGAATCTCAGTTTTAAGGGCAGAAAGACAAAAGCTCTTAAAGCTGGGTAGCACTTTTCACCTGCAATTTGATCAGATTATGCATGTATCCATAGCATTAGAAAATGTGCACTCAGGAAATGGGGGGAAGCAGAACCTAAACTGATTACAAGTCTCAGAGCATCCTAGTAAATAATGACATGAGGTGAGAAAGTCCAAAGGGTCATGGAAAACCAGTTGGTTTTACTACAGTGAATAGTGACAGACATTTCCATCAATTTATATTCTCAGGATAAGGATGGGTGAGGAAAAAGATGGAGTGAGACAATCCTCCTGGGATGAATGCACAGTCTGGGCTGCCTGGATTTTCTCCTTGCTTAGAAAGAATCTCAGTGCAACAACTTTGGTTATGAAATTCCCTCCTTTGATATTAACTGCTTGGCTGGAATTACAGCAATGACTTAGTGTCACTCCACTTCTGTCATGGGCATGCATAGGGCCATCCAGTGCTGGTTACAATCAATTCACTTCCAGTATGCCCAGGTAATACTACTTTCCTTCCCCTAATGTCTCTTCTTGGCTCTCTGCGTAGTATTGTGGATTCTGTAGGAAAAGTACTATTCTTGAAGATTTGGAAGGTGCCTGTTGCACACTTAGTTCTACCACCAAAAAACAATAAATAACATGTCCTGAAAAATAAGGCACAGTTTCAGTGCTTTGAGGTAGAAGGACGTTTCCTCCCTCAACCTCAAGCTACATTTCTTTAGAATCTGCAGAAATATTCTTGCAGAGTAGGTGACTGAACCTGTCTTTCGGAGGATGCCAGTCCCTCTGTGTGCAACAGGTGGCCCCACTGTGGCATGTGCAGATCCTCCCATTGTCACCGTCCTTGCGAGGGGGGCAGATCAGTTGGCTGATTGTCCTGGTGTGATGCATATGTTAGATAGTTACCGGTGATTTATTTGGCTCTTTGAATTTCGTACTTGAGACAGCAAATGATGATGGAAGTCAGCAAGGGAAGACTGGGGGAAGACCCTTCTCCAGGAGAGGACAGATGGCAAAAAGGATACTTTTTGGTAAATCTTTGCCTCCCGAGTATTACTTTGACCCACATCTTGACTGAATTACACTTGTCTCCATAGCAGCAGTAATTGTGCTTCCTATGGAAAAAGGGAGGGGGATGTCATAATAAGAAGCAGGTGCCAAACACCATCTTTTCTCCTCAGAATCATGTAATGAAGGAGCTGAAGCTTCTTAAGCCGATAAGAGTCACAATCAACAGTTTGAAAGCAAACACCTTCCTTGGTAAGACATAGTTAAAATTTTGGATATATTTCCTATCCAATAAACTACAGAAGTATACATTTTGCCATAAGACTATCACATAAATATTTCACAGGCACAGCATTACAATTAAATAATGATTCTCTTGGTGAATACAGTCACTAGTGATAAAATTTCTATTTGTAACTGAAACTTTCATCCTTAGGCTTCATGATCTGGAAGCTCCCCATCTCTGTCTTGCAGGGTGCAGTATATAATTAGCTTTTCCCTTGCAAATAAAGAAGGATTTGGCTCCCCATATTGTTCTCTGAGTATTTTAGAATATCAACTTAAGTGTGTGCCCATGAAGAATCAGAGTGCCATCTCCATGTGAGTTTAATTACTTCTTCCCCATGTTTTGTCACTGCTGCAGATGAGTTGAATGGTTATTCTGTTAATATTAGACTCACTCCTGCGTGGACAGAATTCTTTCTAATTCCTCATGTGGAGACCTGGAAATTATTTATGTATTCTACATGCATCTTTCTTGTTGAAGTGTTGGACATGCGGTGTACTGGGTTTGGCTGGGAGGGAGTTGATTTTCTTCATAGCAGACCGTATGGTGCTTTGTTTTAGATTTGTGACCAAAACAGTGCTGATAACACACAAATGATTTAGCTATTGCTGAACTGTACCTACACAGCATCAAGGCCTTCTCTGTTTCTCATTCTGTGATAGTGCTTGTTTCCTTGCACCTTTTCTACCTTATATGTATATAGAGAGTAGAAGTAGTACTTCGATGTGCATGCAGAAATACTTACAGTCACAACTGAGGTGCCAATAGAGACTCTCTTGCTATGCTGTGAAAGGAAAGATGATGAAATGGGGCAGTATGGTGTTCTCTCCTCTCCTCTCCTCTCCTCTCCTCTCCTCTCCTCTCCTCTCCTCTCCTCTCCTCTCCTCTCCTCTCCTCTCCTCTCCTCTCCTCTCCTCTCCTCTCCTCTCCTCTCCTCTCCTCTCCTCTCCTCTCCTCTCCTCTCCTCTCCTCCCCTCCCCTCCCCTCCCCTCCCTTCCCTTTCCCTCCTTTCCCTTTCCCTTTCCCTTTCCCTTTCCCTTTCCCTTTCCCTTTCCCTTTCCCTTTCCCTTTCCCTTTCCCGGAGTAGGGCTCTCATTTGGGATACCGAAGGGTGGCATAGAGAACGATGCAGCGTTTCACCGTTTATTTCCCAAAGGATGTGAAATGGATGGAGTTTTATCATAAGACTTGGTCCATTAATTAAAAGAGAACGGCCTAATTTTAGGGCAAAAGCCCCAAATGAGGTAGAAAACATGGTCGTGCATGTGGGTTTACTGTCCATGCACATTCCTGGCTTGCCCATCTCTGCACTGTAGGCAAATCTTTGGTGGGAATACTTGCTGCCTCCTGTGTTTCTGCTTGTCAATGATATGTGTTACAGAACCATATAATCATGGAGTGGTTTGGGTTGGAAGGGACCTTTGAAGGTCATCCAGTTGCTCCGCCTGGTATTAAGCAAATACCACTCCAAGATAGATTTGCTTTCTGAAGACGATATTTAGAATGACTGCCTGGAAGCCAGGGTGATGAATCACAAGGAGAGAAACATGCAATGCAGTGTCCTGTGTTCCCTGTGACCAGCATGGAAGCGGTATCTGTGCAGGAGTCCATTCCCTAAGTCCTAGCTCAGGTATCAGTACTTGGGAGGGAACTCTGTATCACAACAAGATTAGCCCTAATCTTGTATCAACCTATTTGATCATTTCATGGTACCACTGAATAATTTGTAATTAGTAACAGGCACCTACAGCCCTCAGGTAATTTGGCCTGTGTGACCACTTCCCTCCCTTGCCCCTCCAGCTTCATTAATCCAGTTGCCAGTAATAAATGCTGTAGTATTTTTCCTAATCTTCAGTTCATTTCAGTTCTGCATTTTTGTATTAAATCGTGCTACAGCTCTCTAATTAGTGTTAGGCAACCAGTTTTTCCTCAGCTGCTTCTCCTTTCAGAAGCGGTATTTTCCAGGTAAGTATGTCCTCATTTTTCAAAGCCCTCTCCTTGGTTTTTCAGTCTGGATTATACCCCTGTGAAAAGAGCTTTTTCTGCTTGACTAAACAAAGTATTTTCTGAAGTGATTTTCAGTCTTTTGAAGAGAGTCAGCTGCTGAGATGTGAACCCCAGGTAACCTAATAATGAAAATAATCCGTGCTACTGCTATAGAGCATAGAACAATCAGTCTTTATTATCAAAAGAACAGGGCCAAATGCTATAGTCCAGTAGCAAAATGCAACAGGAACAAAAGGTAAATGGACCAGAAAACCAGCGTAATATGCAAAAACTTTGTAGGACCTTGAGTTGCTTTCCTAGCCTACTGTATTCTTGCCCTTTTCTGTGCACCCTCTCTGATGCATGTACTATAATAATGCTAAGTGACCCCAGCACCTTTAGTTGAACTTTGTACTTCTCTCTTCCTACGTGAGAAAGGAATGGTGGATCGTGTGCCCAAGGCACCTTTAGTGTGGAGGCTGGAAGTAAATTTTGATTGTAAGTTGCACGAGAACTTGCTATAAATGAACATCTAGAGATGAGTTAGCATTTGCTGATTTCTGGTAGTCTTTTCAGAACTCCAGTACACCAATTACTATGCTTCAATGGAGTTCCCTTCTTCCAGACTAGGGGAATTCTCTGAAATACTCTCTCCCTTTTGTAGTCCACACTTGCTTAGCAGCTGCAGTAGCTCAGATCAAGAGTGCTGTATCTGATCTTTAAACAATTGCAAGGTACCGTATTTGTGTTCAGCGTGCTAGTTTGAGGCAGACAAAGCGGTAGACACAGAATCATTGTAATGAATTGAAAGCTGTTTTAATAAATTTAGAAATAAGAGGATTTGATTTTATTATGCTTCATGAATTTGCCAAGGGACTTGGCTATTAGGAGCTTGATCTACATCCCTCTTGCTGTGTTGGTGTATTGTTAACTGTTAAAATGCTGGCATCTTTCAGACTACCAGTCCAATGAGTTCACAGGAAATTGTACATTGTAAGATCAAGTTGTAACTCTAAATCTGTGTGTACCTGCTGAATACTGTCCAACTTAGCTGCTTGCTGAACTGTAGAATGACACAATAAACTGAATTCTCATACACTTTGGAGAGCCTAACCTGCAGTCTGCTCACCAAGCCATCTCCAACAGGACTTTCTTCTACTTGCAGTATATGTGATTGCTTCTAGGTGATGCACGTCAGTTGATTAGAGGGAATTTCAAGGTGTAACAAAGGTGTTAGAACTTAAAAGTTACTAAAAATGAAGGGCTATGCAAGGAAGGAGAGAGTACATCAAATAGTTCTAAGTTCTTGCCAAAGATTAATTTGAAAAAGACACTTTAAAAGATTTTTTTTCATTGAGTTGTAAGATTGAGATCTAGTATCAGATATGTCTTAATAACACACAGCTTTCTTTATGTTAGTCAATGTCTTTAGGAGAAAAGGAACAGCTATTTGGCACAATATACTGGACTGTCAGATCCACAGTCCGAATTTTACAAATACCAGTAAATCAGGGAAAGGGGAAAAAAAAAAACCCAGGTATTGGTGTAGCCAGTCATTTTGCTGGATGGCTTTGTGCCAACCAGCCAAAATGTTGACCATTATTCACTCTAAATATTGGAAGGAATAAAATATGTTTATTCCTTTGATGTATGTTTGGAAGAGAAAACTGTTCCCTGGGAGCTCCTGTCACAGTGTCCAGAAGTCTGCACCATTCACTCAGAATGGATTCATAATGCTGTTTCTCACGGAGAAGAGATGTCAGTAACCTGTGACAGGCTCTATGAATAGGGCACAATCCTGTATGGGAAATGATGGCGCTTGGTCCCTCCAGACACAAGCAGTATTCTGAGCCAGGGCTGCTGGGGAGGGGAGCTGATTGTTACTTATCAGCCATTTCACCTTTAATGAACTGAAAGGCATTTAACTTTGATGGACCAACATTATCTTTTTCTTTGTATTTGTATTATTACACAACCTGTCCACTGATTCAGACTGAACTGTACAAAACACTAGCCCTTGAATTTTCTTGACTTTGCTGATTACTTGAGCAAATGAATCGGTTCACTTTGAGATAGACATGAGGATTCGCTTCTCATGATGGAGGAGATGGAAGCTACCAGCACAACAGGATGGCTTCTGCATTTTCTGGCAATTGAATCACTACATATCAGGTGGCTTCCAACCTGGGAAGAGAAACTGGGACCTTAAATACAAAACCAAAAATCATACTGCATTTTCTTTAATCTTAAATAATTCGGATTACTCTCCCGAGTTTGAAAGAGTGGATAATAGTTGCCGTTTCCCTCAGATGCCAGGCATTTATACTGCCTTTATTCTGGATATTTTCTGTGGTTTTGAAAATAGTGCCAACATTATTTCTTTTTTCAACAGCAGAGAAAAAGTAGGTTTAAATGTAGCAGAAATGCCAATCACTGGAGTAAGAATTAAGAGTGAACCAGCTCACTCCGTTTTGTGACAGGTGTATATGCACAGCTCCTGCTTTGCTTCCTGTTAATTATCTTTACTCAGGAAGAATTTAAAAAACCTCCTGTTGATCATGTCAAAACAACACATTTTGCAATCTGTCCGTGAATTAAATTAAGCTTCTTTCTGACAGCATCGTGGTAAATGGCATTGTCTGATTCTGAGCGTTTATTTTCTTTACTTGAGTACCAACTCTGCCATTTACAGAACTCTTCAGAATTATCAATGCTAGTTTTCAAATTTATGGAAATCAATGAGTTTCAGGGCACACTGGTTCTACTCTTAATGTAATAGAAGAGCATAGCTCCATGAGCTGTGATGAGTAAAACCAGATGGAGGAGTTCTTCCTCACTGGCACACCTGTTCTTTTCTGTCCCGACTGCTTTTCAAAGCTTCATTTTTCACTTGCATCTTCTTGGTAATTGAATTTATAGCATGCTGCCACAAGTACCGTCAGTAATCCAGATGAAGGTGTGTGAACAGAAACACAGAACTGAGAGCAGGTGTTTGAGGGCAGCACAGGACAAGATGGGAACTACTTTAGGTGGCTTTGTGACCGAGGCTGATCTGTTCTGGAATTGTTGCCTGAGCTTCATCTTTGGTCCGGAATACGTGCAGTCATTGTGGAAAGGATGCAACCTCTGACCACCGAGGCTCCGAGCTGAAACACCCTGTATGAGTTAGCTGCTCTTGCCGCCATGTGATCTGAGGCACACCATCCTTCAGGACTGAGGAACTGCAAGGAAAAGAAGCTGTCTGTTATATTTCCAAGGGACCTAGCAGTGAATATTTGTTGATCTATGTTTTGATGCTACGTTTTGCCATTAAATTTATCGTTTACCTCTGAGATGCTGCACTGTTGGTCATTCATCATACCAATGAAAACTACGACTCTGCACCACTTCAGTAATATAAAACCCAGTTAAATTGTGTCGTGTTCATGTATTAAGGATTTTTAACTCTCCTGAGACTCTCTGTTCACTTTTTAGAGAATTGTCTTAGAACAGTACCAAGAGCTCAGGCTAAAGCTGTGCAATTTTAGCATAACCTGCTTTTCAGAGATGACCAGAATGCTTAAGCTGCCCAGTTTTACCATCTGCAGCATTGTTATCAGTGCGGAAAGCACGGCGGAACAAATACTCCAACCACAATATAAAGCTGAAACCATACAGATATTCCAGTACTAAACTACTGGTTAAATTAACGAGCAAATGAGAGATAAGACACTGCATCTCTCCGGTGTTCTGCCTTGTGTCTTCTCTTCTTCACAAGGAGCACTGTGTGCACTTAGTGCATTTCACCTGCGACCCCCATGCTGCTGTCTCAGCTCAGCTGGAGGCACTGACTGACAGAACTTGGAGGAGGGTCAGCCTGTTACATCAAAGACAAGTCACACTTGACCCAGTGAAGCAAATGAATGGGACAGTGACATGGACGTCCTTCTCTGTGATCCTCTCCCAGGAATGAATAGCTCCCTTTTTTTGGAAGTCTCGGCCGCTTTCTTGGAAGAATACCAGTGAGAGAGTAGAACGTTGGGTTGCAGATTTCAACAAGTGGGATTTTTTTTTGGTGACCCACTTTAATAGTAATTTCTACAAGAAGTTTATTCTGCTTCATTTACTGGGGAAAGAAAAGACAGAGCAGATTTCTCTTTGCCTAGAGAAAAAATTTACGTTTCAGTAAAATAAATAATGCTATTACCAGGGAGAAAAGCCAGAGCTGCTTAGAATGAAATCAGATCTTGCATCCTACAGCAGGATGTTGGTAAGAAGGCACTTTATGGACCACATTTTGAATTCTGCATCTTTTTTATCGAGATAAAACAAAGCTCAGTATTGAGCAATTGTCTGGATTGTTTTCAGTGTAAGAACTTTTACAGGTGCTGTACAACAGCAGTATACTGTAACAGTAGTACTGGGAGTTCAAGAACTTACTTCTTAAGATGCGTAAGTTTCTCAATTTGATGGATGCAGAAGCCGTATTAAGGATTTTGCTTCAGGCCCCACTGAATTCTGCACGGGTGCTGAGATTGGTATGTCTCCTTTGGTTTTCTTCCAGTATAACAATCCAAATGCTTCTGCAACGTGGAGGGAAGGTTGCGATTTCCCTCAATGCACGTGAGACAATCCAGGATGAGCGGAAGAAACAGGTGTACACTGAATAGGAAATTACATGGGAAAATCCAGTTTCATCCTAGTTCGTTTATCCCTTTCCCCTGAATGTGAACTCAAAGAACAGAACAGGCTCTTTGTCCCCCAAACACCTTCCGCTGTCCACTCTCTAGATCGTGTTTTGTGCCGCGTCGCAAACACTGCCACACAGGGTCGCTTTGGTCTTGTCATTGGTCTGGTTGTTCGGCTTTAATACACGGTGGGATTTCTAGCTTTTCTGTTGACGATCTGAGCCTTTCGAGTATTGCCTCCACATATTCCCAAGAACCAAACCACTCTTTCCTCTGGTGAACCCCGAGCTTTTGCATTTTGGAGCGTCGCGAGCAAACCACATTCCGGGCTGCTTCAGACCGCTGTCTCGGATTCTACGCTGGGGAAAAAAAGGTACCCGCGAGGGAGGACGGCATCATTTTGCTTCTTTTACCTGCACGAGACTGGGGGGCAAAGGGGCTTGGCATCACGTGGGTGCCGGTAGCGGAAGAAGCCAAATCCCTTAAGCTAGGTTTACGTTTGCAGTTTTTATGTGCGGCAAGGCAATTAGAGAAGTAGAGGCCCACCGGCTTCGCTGGCTAATCCCACGCCCCGCATTTTAACTCGGGTTTAGACGAGGAGGGTGTAGGTGAGCCCGTGCTACCGCTCCTGAGGCTGCAGGTGCGCGACGTGCTGCCTTCTCCGTTCGAAGCTGGCCGCGACGGAGCCGGGTGCCGCCAACTCCTCCTCCCCGCGCCTCCGCAGCCCCGCGGCGTCCCACCGGAGCCCGGCTCGGAGCCGCGGCCGCCCCGCCGGCCGGGCCGCGGTGGCCGCCCGGGAGCGGAGGCCCGTCGCTCCCGGTGCGGGGCGGGCGGGCGGCGCCGCCGCCGTCGCGCGCCCCGCGGACCCGCCCGCCCCCGGGCCTAGCGGCGGCCTCGGCACCGGGCCCGGGGCGGGGCGGGGCGCGCGGGGGGCGGGGCGGGGGCGGCGGCAGGACGCGGGGGCTCCCGGCGGCGCGCGGCGGGCTCTGCCGGCGCCCGCGCCCGTCTCTGCCTCCCGCGGCGGCGCCGGGGCCGGGGCTCGGGCTCGCCGCACGCTCGGCGCGGGGCGGCCGCCGCGCGATGCGCCCGGGAGCCGCGGGCGCCTGCGGGCCGCGGGCGTGAGGGCGGGCGCTGGCGCTGGCGGGGCTGGCCGCCGCCGGCTGAGGAGAGCCCCGCTCCTATGGCCCGCCCGGCGGGGCCGGCTCCTCTCCCGCGGGCGCGGCGGGGCGCGGCGCGGGCCTGGCGGCGGGGCCGGGCAGCATGAGCGCGGGCTGCGGCCCCGCTGCGCTCGCCGCCGGCACCCAAGCGCGACCTTGATGCTCCGCGTCCCCGCTCTACAAATATGATGAAATGGCAGCCCCGGAAGAAGGTGGGTGACGAGGCGGGGCAGGGCCCGCGGCCGGGCTGTCCCCGCAGCCGCGGGCGGGGCGGGCCCGCGTCGCGTGCCGGGGCCGGCCGCGCCGCGCCGCCCCGGTGTGCGTGTGCGCGCGCGTGTCCCCCGGCCCCCGCGGCCGGCGCCTCCCCGGGGGGGCGCGTCGCGAACTTCTCCCTGTCCCTCCGGCGGTGGTCGCGCCCCGCCCCGCCCCGCCCGGGCCGCCGAGGGGAAGCGGCCGCGGGACGAGGGGGCCCGAGCCGGGACCGCGGGGCTTGCGGGGCCGCCGGCCCCTCCGTTCGGCCCCGGCGGCCCTGCCGGTCGGTCCGTCGGTCCGTCGGGCGGGCTGGTTGTCGGGCCGATTCCTAACATGGCTGCTCGGCCGGAGCGGCGCCCCCAGAGCGCGGGCGGCGGCGGGGTCGGCGGGGCGCGGCGGGGCGAGGGGAGCGGCGGGCGCGGGTCCCCGCGGCGGGCGCCGGCTGCGAGCCGCGCTGCTCCGGGCCGCGGTGGCCCGGCCCTGCCCCCGGCGGTTCGACGCCTGGCAGGACGCTCCGCTCCCAGCGCGCTTGGCAGGGCGTTTTATTGACATTCTTTTAAGGGAAAATCTAGCAAACTGAATGCGCTGTGCCTCCCCTCCTCAGCAGTGACCCCTTGCTTCTGGCAGCTGTGCACTATTATACTTTTTATCCCCCCCCCCCCCTTTTTTTTTCTTTCTTTTGGAAAAACCTGCTTGAACCAGCAGGGCTCCTTCTTCCTTTGTAGCATGATGTGTGATACTGTGTTTTACATCAGGGAAGAAATAGAAATCATATGTGAAATGCATGAGAGCGTCTCTCGCTTTGAGTGCTAGACATTGAAATAAATGGTGCTTCGGAACATCCCGATTGGAGTGCGTATCGCCGCTGTATCTCTGGGTAATCTGTCAGGCTTTGTGTCACTGATACCTCATCTCTTTTCAGCACTGAAGCTACTCCTTTATTTTTTTTTTTTTCAAGCAGGCAATTGCTTCTAGTGCGTGGAGTTCTTATTAGAAATCTTTGTGTCTTCAGCAGGATAAATAGATGAAGGGGAAGCTCAATGGGAGCGTCTCTCCATTTTTTCAAGCCCCTCAGTGCCTCCTTTCAAACTGGTTTTAAGATGTCTACAAGCTATAGATTTTTAAATGTCTGTTTTTACTATTTTCAACTGAATGTGCAGTCACTCCTGTGGTTATGGCTATGGAAACCCCTCTAGGCCATGGTTACAGCAGTATCGACTGAACCACTGAAATATTATTCTTGGCTGCTGGCTAGACTCCTCAGCTCTGGAAGATTCCGTTTCGAGTGTCAGGATTCACTCTGCAGTATTGGCTCACCCGCCGATGCTTAAATCACGATGTCAGATGGTTATTTTTTTTCTCCTGCATTATCGTCTGTGTCCAAATTGAGTTGATTTTGGGCAACTGAATTTGATTGTGTGGAGGCTACGGAAGATAGCTCCATTTGTCTGAACCGTCAAGCATTTTACTCATCTGAGCAAAAAATAATTCCTGCTCCTGCTATGATGTGATGGAAACTATGTTCATGTTGGAATAGGTTCTGTTTTCAACTGTAGTACCAGTAAAATCTCAGCAGAGGTTATTTTGTCAGCGTTGCCAGCATACTCACGTGAGCGCAGCCAGGATTTCTGCTGGCCTGGCCTGAGTGCCTTTGTAGTGTTGCAGTCATGTGCTTTACAGAGCAGTTTCAAGAAAATTACTCATGCAAACCGCTCGAGAAGGCACTCAAGAAGGCTGCTCCGTGTCTTAATAGAACACAAAATGAGAAAGCTAGCATAGTACCTAGCGTTCCTGTAGCCCTTCGTCATTTATAGCTGTTGGTCATTTCTGAAAGTGACTTCTGAAAAGTGATTTGCCTGCATCTTCCCTGTTAAAATACCCAAATACGAGAGCTGTCAGTACAAAAGGGGAATGTGTGCTGCTGTACTGAATTAGGAGTCTTGTTTGATTTATTAGATTTGTACTCACGTTCTTTTGCTTTACCCACTTATTTATTATTATTAAATGTTTAAGGTGTTCTGTTCATTGACGGATTTTTGCTTTTACAAGTGTTAAACTGTGCAGCACAGGATCACGTGCAGTTTATTAGTCCGGTGTGTGAACCTGGAGTAAGCTCCCTTGTTTGGTGATGCCAAGATACAACTATTGCCTATAGTGCGTAAGGCACTATTTTGCTTTCAGCTAATGAAAAAAAGAGTTTGAATGTGTCTGAAATTTTCTTTTTTCTGTCGTAAACCACGTATATTTTTCTAGGTTTAGAAAACTACTAAATCTTTCCATAAGCACCAGAACTAATAAAGACTCTTCCTGTGGACTACCATGACTTGCCTCTAAGTCCATTTCCCTTCAGGTTCCCCCTGCATCTCTGTCTAGCAGGTGGCTGGTTCAGGGCAACGTTCCTGTTGGTGGCCTGGGCAGCCACTGCCGCTGGAACATGCTTCTCTGGCAAACGGACAGCGGGCCCAAAAGCCATCAGAGCTGGGGTGGGCTGAGAGGTGGACTGCTAGTGCGTTGTCTAAGCCTGTCTCCTTGGGAAGCCAGGCTAAAATTCAAGCGTAAGATGTCCGGTGGCATTAGGGTGAGCGCAACTGCACTGACGAGCTCTCAGGAGGCTAGTAATTAAATTAGACGTGATCTGGATACAGGTATGGCTGATGCGTTATATTGATTATATTCTTTGAAGAGCATAGAATTAGCCATGTTGCTATGCTGAGTGGCTCAGGCTGCAGGAGTTACATCTTTCTTGCCAGTCCATCCCTTATCACAACTTCTTTTTGAAGCTTCCTTTGGCTTCAGGGTGTGGTTTGCTGGAAGGTTGAGTGTGCCATGTGTACTGCTCTAGGGATGCCAGCTCAGTCGGCTCCGTGGCGAATGAAACAGTCTGTGCTGTGGTGCTTTTTGCTGGATCTCATTGTCCCAGACTCACATTGGGCTGCTCCGACCCAGTGTTGGCTAGGATTTGCTGCAGCCTCTAGGCAGAGGGAAGAAGAGAATGGCTTGGATGGTGGCATGTTCTTGTATGCTGATGCAGATTCTTTGATCTGTGAATAATGATAAAAAAAGCCATTATGCTTGTGATTGCATAATAAGATACTGGAGTTCAGGTGAGAGAGCATTCCTTGCAAAATTATTAAAGCCAGCAAGTTGAAAAAAGTGCCGCTTCAAGTTTATTATTGAAGGTAACTTTTTTGTTATGCAGGAGCAATGGGGTAAATTTTGCATGCTTAAGAAGCCTGATAATAGAAACTGGTTTTAGGTACTAAAAAAAAATTGCATATAGGAGTCGTTTGCTGTGCAGTCAGTTTTGATGACTAAATGCTGGACAGAACCTGAAATCACTGACTGTGTCAGGTGCAGATTTCATGAAGTATTCAATAAATCATTAGCAACAACACAGTGATGAATTGCAATATCCCTTTGTTACTGACATGCAAAAGTTATGTATATTTACCAAGAGCATTTCAGTAAGAGTATGCATTCATATATACTAACTCCTCTATAAAAGAATAGCTTTTTCAGTTTTCCTGCAGTACAGAAAAAATATGCTTTTAGTAAATTCATGCAAATCTTATTATATTTCTGCCATAACTTATTCTCTTCGAGCTCTGTATTGTTTTTTTGAAGCCTGAATCTATAGTATTATGATATGTCTAAGGGCTCCATTAGGATTTTAAATACGTGCTCAAGAATGTAACAATGCATTTCATCTTGGTCACTATCGTTTTTAAAAAGCATAACAGTAGGATCCAAAAGCTCAGGTTTTTCTTTTTTTTTAGGTTTCCTTTTAGCCTGTAACTGTGCGCCACAATTCACGGCTCCATCTGTCCATGCTGCTACTTAGCCTGGGCATGCATGTCCACTTCTGCGTGGATGGAGAGGAACTGTTTACTCCCTCTGCAATTTGGAGTTGAAGTGGAGTCTGACTAGGTGGTGTTTGGGTTCATGAGACAGTCTTTATTAATTTCATTAGAAACAACGGAATATCTTTTCGTGACCTTATTCTTGTCAGTAACGGTGCTCGCGTGGCCTATTATGCAGAAGCACTGTTGGGAAAATACGGTGCATGCCGTCTGTATTGTATCGCTTGTAAAATGTTACAGGTTGTAGAGTTCTTTTCCGTAGGGAATGGAGTGGGCTGACTCCCGGGCAGGCTGCTTGTGTAAGAGTAACCTTTTCCCTCTGTATTCTGCGGTGAAATGAGTCGTGCTACAGAACGGAAAAGAAAGACTGCGAAATACTCGTAAGACAATGACAATTTCTGCAAAGGAGCATGAGCTTAGTTGACCCTTAGGTTCCTTCCTCCACGGATTAATAGGTCACGGGCAATAGTGGGATCAGTTGCATCAGGATTTACCCAGGTGGCAAGTGCTCTGATTTTCCAGGCTGGAAAATCAAACCTGTTTTGCAGAATTCTGCTCATACGAGGCGCAAATAAGCACATTGCTATTTTTCTATTATTTTTTTTCTTTCTTTTTTTTCCCCTCCTTCCCCACCCCTGCTTCTTTCCCCCAGTTTTATAACTGGCAGTTGTCAGAGAGCAGTTAAAGCATTCACAGTAAGCTTCCCTATCTCATATTTCTTAAGGGGCTTTTAAAATCTAAATCTACCCTCTTATATGCTTAAATCAACAAAAATGGATAGTATTCCTGACCTGTTAAATATTGTAGGTCTTTTCCATTTAAGGCCATGCAGTACTTGGCTCTGGAATGATGTTGTGCCTGAATTTATAGCAATCTGAGCTGGTAATCCGTCTCTCTGCAGAGTGATAGAGCTCTGTCCTGCTTTCCTCTAACAGCGACCTGGAATGAAGAAGCTTCTTCCAAAGCTGTCAGGTCTAAGGAGATGTGGGCTCTGTGGCTGAACTAGCTGCCAATCGCAGGGCTTTGCTTTTTGGACTTCTCAGGGTAAACATTCTCTCCAAACCTTTACAAGCTGTGACTGCGGGAGGCCTGCTTGCTAAAGATTTCTGAAGGTTGTGGCCTTCTCGTGGGTTTTTTTTTGTTTGTTGGTTTGGTTTTTTGTTTGTTTGTAGTTTTAAAGGAGAAAGCCTTGAGAAGAAAAGGCTAAGAGGAGATCTTGCTGCGGTATAGGCAGAAGGAGGCACCTAGTGAGAGAGTGTAGAGGAAACTGAGAGACTCTCCTTGGAGGTGCGTGGGGCAGATGAGAGGCAATGGGTACAACTCTGAATATAGGAAATTCTGACTAGGTACAAGGAGAAAATGTTTTTCTGTGAATGTTGTCAAATATTCGAACAAGCTTTTATCTAACTTCCAACACATTACTAGCAAAGTTATGGCTGCTTAAGCTTACTTTTTTTTTTGTTTGTTTTTTTGTTTTATTTTCATTTATACCATTTAGTAGCCTGTGTTGCCTGAATATACCCTTTGTTCACCAGTGATTAAAATTACTGTGGGTCCTGGATGCTTCAGTGGAGAATGGGTGAGAGGGAGAGAGCTTGCCAGTACTGTGTTCTGTTTGTGAAGTGTTTTGAGCCAGTAGTGAATGAGACTTTTGAAAGAGCACAGAATTTCAAAACAAAAAATGAATATTCAGCAATTGATTTTGTTGTTTTGTTCTCAGTTCACACAAGTGGTGGTGTTTTGTGGTGTGGTATGTGGATGAGCCATGAAAGGTATCGGTAATCTCAGTTTTGCACAGAAGGGGAGCGTATGAGGGTACCTCCCCGAGAGGAAGGCTGGCTAGGCGGGAACAGGGCTTAGTGCGGTGTCTCTGAGTTGTGTATTTCCAGACCCAATAGAAAAACCTGTAAAGTCCTGATCAGTCTTGCCCTGTACCCCACACGTTCTGATGGGAAGTAATGTGCAATTTCTAACTACAGTGCATTATCCAAAGTTTTTAATATATCATAGAGTTTTTACCTCTTGACTTCCTGTCTCATAGACATGATAAAATGATGTGACACCCGCTCGGTTTTGCCAACTCTTTTTCCACAGTGTGAAGACAGTAAAGGCCCAGCAATTTTTGAGGGGACAGCCCCCAAAAGTATTATCATTTTGTCCTTTGCTATCAGATTGGTGTTGCCTTTTGTCATCTCTGGTACTTCTCTTTCAGGGTCTTCTGCTGTATGGATTACTGACTTCCACCTGTCTGTGAATATTTAGGGTCTTGTGACATGGTAAAGATTGGCCCTTTAATATTACTACTTAATTATTGGGTAGACCGTGAGCTCTAATAAGCTTTGTTTGAAAACTGATGTTCTAAAATGCTCAGAAGATGCTGTGCTATGAGCAAGCTCAATCCACCACTGATTTTTCAGGTACTGCAGAAGTTCAGTGAACACTGCGCTACCTCTTGTCATGAGCTTAGAGCAGGCTCCATTTTGCTGTACTGCTGGAACCCCAGTCTGTGCCCTAGCAGCCTAGGATTAGGAGTAAGGTATAAAGGGGGCTATTACATGGCAACGGAGATGTGCAGAGGCAGCAGCAGTCCAGCAGACTCTGTTCCCAGGGCTGGTGACAAGATATGTGGGATTGCACATGTCTGCTTATGAAAAATAGTGAATAACTGACATTACATTTTCCTGACATCCGTTTTCCTTATGCACAAGAAGAAAAAACGCAAAGCTTAATTTCTTTGTAACCTCTGGTATTTTGTTTGAGTTTCTACAGTTTTTACAAATACTGCAGCAGCTGTTGCCATACTTGTCCTTGTTGCCTGAAAAGAATGCACATCAGAATGCTGTCTTGGAGCCTTTGATTTACTCAGCACAAAAGAACTTCATTGGACAATGCAGTATTATGACTTGGTCTTCCTTTGACTTGATCTGTGGATGTGGTTTATTCTTCCTCTTCTCTGCATGCACTTTTAAAAATCTGTATCTTTTAGGCTTTCATAATAACCTAATGATAGGGTCACTGGATAGGGGTTGGTGGTTCTTGTTGTTGTTATTAAAGATAGATACATATTCTGGCAGAGCAGAACTCTGTGGGTTAATCAATGTTATGACAACATACAATTCAGCAAGAAACAATTCCTCCTATATTTCCTAAATAGTGCATTCAATAGGATTTCTCTTTGCAGTAAGTGCTGTACTGGAGAATTTCAGAGAAGACGATAATTACTTGCAATTATGGAAATTTCTGCAAGGGAAATTGTCTTACTTTGTTCCTGTTAAGAAATGGAATTGCTCTAGTTGCAGCATTTGAATTCTTTTAGGAGATTAATGCAGTCTTCCTTCATTACTGTGAATGGGCTTTGTAACCTTCTGGTTATATCTAAAATCATCCTTTCAATCCTGCTCATCCATTTGAATTTCAACTAAAACTTAGTTTGGTTTAGAAGAAAAATCAATAACATGCACAAAGCTTCTCTTAAACTGGGTCTGTTATTTTAAGAGCTGACAAAAGAGGTAAAAATGAGCATACAGAAGCACAAGAAGAAGGTTAGGTGTGGGTGAAGGTGAAAGAAGAGGATGTGATACTCAGCAAAGGTAAGAACTTATTCCTTATAGCAAAGGTGCGGAACGTGCACATTGTACATGTGTGTTCCGGTAATCATGGATGCCAAGTCAAAGTGAAACTTCAGGTGTGGTTTGTGTGCTGCCTGGGTAAGAAGCCTCTTCAGTGCAGGGAGAATTAGAGAAGATCGTAACAAAGTAAATGAATGGGGCAAGGAAATGGATATGACTAGACAGTCTGTTCTAGGTCAGTGCAACATGTTCTTCCCCTACTTTGAGACGAGGTGAACCTGCTCTGCCTGCATGCAAAATCAGCATTCAGGTGTAATCAGCACGGTGCCATGCTCAAACATGTGCAACCTGCCTCTCAGCAAGGGTTTCGTCCTTGCTTGGCACTGCGTTAGGGAGCCTTCACTTACGTAAAGGCTGATGTCTCTGTCCTCTTTTGCAGAGTGCCAAACTTGTGTCAGCTTGGCTTTATAGACACTGCTCTCCATGGTTTATTATCTTGATGTATTTGTATATGTTTATCAGATTTCTCTATTTGAATTGAACACTGGAAAAAGAATTTTGTGATTTGGAGTCTTTCTGACAGGTTTGAATGTCACTTCTCAATGTTACGTGGAAAAAATTGAGTCCTCAGCTGACAAATGGAATTCGTGCTTTTTAGCATATTTGTAATATTCTTCTCTGTGCTACTTTATTTAAGCAGAAGTTTATCCCCTGCTCAGGTTAACGGACCCTCGTAATAGGGTTGCCTGGGTCAATTTGTAAGAACAGCAGCAACTTCTATTGCTAAGTATATTTAACTGGAAACTTGGAATACTGGTTTGACAGGAACAGCTAAGCATACAAATCTGACAAAATACACGCAAAGTGAAAGTTGTACAGTTTATTGATACAGGTTGGATGGACTGGGAAGGGAAGGAGACCATGCGTGTGGAGCATTGGGAGAGGATTCCTTTGGCGAGGTGAACGAGGTGGTCCAAAACTAGGCTAGAGAAATGCCTAGTGGGGGATAACAGCAGAAGCCTAGGATGGCAGGGTTTTTTTTACTGGCATGCTGGCTTAAAAAGGTTTGGGGTGATGACTAGGGAAATGTTCTTTGATTGCTTTCTCCTGTGCTGAGAAAACCAGGACTTTATAAATAATAAAATACCTGACTGTGTCATCGGTTTAATTGGAATCATCTCCGAGACCATTACTCTTTGGTTAGCGGCAGTTAAAAATGGCAGCAGCATTTGTCCTGGAGTGTTTATTAAAGCTGTACGGATTGTGCTGTCAGTATAGCTCAGATTCATTCCCCCAAAGGCAAGGCTGTGTGGCTTGAGCTGATCTAGATGACCGCTGCCATCGTCCCGCTCCTCTGGACTGCACAGCACCTCTTGCCCTGGGGCTGGCAGTGGTGCTCACACCGCTGCGCAGCGAGCTGATCGGGCAGCTGGGCTGCCTGGGAGCGAATCCACGGAGAACGCGTTTGGTTTCAGGGGGCTCGGCTCCCTGGGCAGCTCACCATGCTCCCAGGGGAGAGAAGAGCGGTGCTGTCCTGGCCCAGGCTGCAGGAGAAGCGGCCACCGGCTCTGGTGGTGCCATGCTGCTCGGAGGCCCAAGCCTGGGTGTTACTGTTGTGATTTTTTTTTTTTTTTTTTTTTTTTTTTTACTACTCATCGTAAGTCATGTTTTCAAAAAAGTTTCTTTTCCATTATATGGAAATGTGACTCTTCCTATCAAAGTTGCTTACTGTTTCTTTTATTTTTATTATTTACTAGCTTGCTACATCTAATGGAGTAAATAAGGATTGTGAGATGAACCTAAGTGTGACATATGGCAAACTATGTTTGCATGCCTTTCCTGGGAGCATGAACAATTCAGTGACTTCAGCTATTTTAATAACCTAGATCTAGGCTTGTTTAGTTTCTTCCCTGATGTACACTACGTTGGAACAAAATTATACAGTTGCTGTGAGGATGTTTATGGGATAGCCTAGTCTGAAACTCTGGAATGAGAATTAAGTTTTGTGGCTTTAGTTGCAAATAATTTCTGTCCTTTTAATGGAAAATAGTTTGCAAAAGCACTTCTTGCAGTTAGCGTACAAATCGGTTGAATCTTTCCTGGACACAAACTGTTGTTTGGCCTGCCGTTGACACAGTGGAGCAGTTGGGTATTACACTAGTGAGTCTAGCTGAACTGGACTGATGCCTGAAGAACTAGGTGCCTGTCTCCCAGTGTGGTCTGGGGCGGCTGGGTACCTCGGGTTGCTGTGTTGTGTCCAAACGGGCTGCTTACACCTCCCCTGTAAGCTGAAGATGTTCATGTGGAGACACCCAGACAACACAAACCAGCTTGTGTTTGGCTCAGTACTAGCCAATGCAGATTTAGGCTGGCTCCCAGCAGGCAGAGGAAGAGTCTTTGCTGCGCTGCTGTAGGGGAGGCTCAAGTGCAGAGATACTCAGCGTGGCTGAAAGCCAGTCTGCCTTGGGTCTTGCTTGGGTAGAGGTCTGCATCTGCTGCACCTCTCGGCACACATCCAGTGTGCCTTCACTCTTCAGCCTGGATTTTGTGGTGTCAAAGTGGCCGCGCAGCCCTGGCGGGTAATGTAGCTGCGTGGGGCTTGTCGGCTGAGGCCCTTCCCTCGGACAGCTCTGCTAGTACAGCACCCAGATAAAATTGTGCAGTTCTGGGAGCTGCCACCTCCTCAAATTAATTCAGATGCTATGTATTTGTAAAGAAACATGCCAAAATACATTCTGAACTAAACTGCCATCAGAGCGATAAAACAACTCTCTGATCTCATGGTAAACTATGCTGGTTTTCTTTCAGAATGTTTTGTGTTTTCCTTTTTACCTTGTCATTATTATTTTCTTTTCTGTTATGATTATCTTGTAACCTGCCAGGGGATGATGCCAGCTCATCTACCTTGAAACCTGAGTCTGGAATGGAAGGAAAAGTAATGCCATTGATATTCTGCCAAGTATCCATATTTCTCTGACAAACCTGCCGTTCCGTAACTTCCTTCAGCAAACACCGTGAAGGTAGACTGTCCTTGGGTAGTCCTCCCATATGGATGACTGCAAGGGGCTAGCAATTCTGCCTTTTCTTAAAGTGGAATCACACCTAAACAGCCATGAATTAACCTCCATAAAACATTCTACTATTTTTACTCTTAAGTGGCAGGAAGGAGGGACTTAGAAGGCTGATACATAAAATACCCAGCTGTGTTATTTGTGTTAACTAGGACTTTACAGAGACTCTTATGACTTGGCACCATCCCATTTTCCATAGAAATGTTAATCTGTTATGGTTGGAGAGCCCTTTTGTAAATTTCTGGGTTCTGAATCTTAGCTCTTGCTCAGATGCAGACCCATACCTGACATATCTGGGCAGAGAAACCCCGTTGCCACTCTGCCGCAATGTAGAATGCATACCCCAGCGTCTTCTGTCTCCAGACTTGCTAGTTTCTTGGCATGTCCCTGGTGCCTTCCTGGCAGTGGGAGTTCTGGT
This sequence comes from Morus bassanus, assembly GCA_031468815.1. Classification (NCBI taxonomy): domain Eukaryota; kingdom Metazoa; phylum Chordata; class Aves; order Suliformes; family Sulidae; genus Morus; species Morus bassanus. The sequence continues at coordinate 21,141,887 of CM062577.1, forward strand.
TTCTTAATTACACCTGTGAGGTACCAAGGAGCCGTAAAGCCATGAGTTTTGGCTCGTGGGGGCTTTCTGAGCCACAAGTTCTGTTACCACAGAAGACATTAAAGTTACAAGACTTTGAAAAGCAACGGACTTTGGAACACAGCTTCCATCGTTACGATCTTATCACGCTGGTGAGCTTTGGTTGGTCAGAGTCCCGTGGACAGCCAGCCAGACCTCGCGTAACCGATTCAGTTCTGTGTTTAAAAAAAGCAGTTTTCTTTTAAAACTCTGCCTCCGTTATTGCTATTATCTCCTAGATAGGAAGTTTTGCAAAATAAATGGCCGCTGTTACAGCCAGCTATTGTTGAATTAGATTAGGCTCTTTTTCTGCTAATGATCCTCTTTGCCCTGTCACTGGACTTCCAGGCCTGCATATAGTGTCAGGCTCTTGCTATAAAATGGATGCTGTAGACAATAGTTGCCATCATGGTCGCCGTTCATAGAGTAAAATGAGATTCATAATTAGGTTCAGACCCCAGGACTATTTCAGGGGCACAAAAGAGCAAATAGCTTTTTGTAGACTTAAGGATGGGTAAAGGACAACTGGTAGGCTTCCAGATGTTAACAAGAAGGTTCAATGCCTTCTTCCCCACCTTGAAAGTCTAGATAATGCCAGCATGCTCTGTGACCAGAGCAGAGGCTAGCAACAAAACTCAGCCCACATGGGGCTGACAGAGCTTCATATGTCAGCCAGTAGAAAAAGAGGGGATTCTTTAGTACCAGACTTCTCATTTTATGAGATTCTGTTAAAGTTTATCCTATTTCTTCAACAGAATCACTTAAATGTGTTATAGGAAATTTCTTGCTGTCTCCAAAAAGAGACGTGCCCCTGTTTGCTGTAGATGTTAATAATAAATTATATTGTCAGAGAAATTCCTTACTCTCCTAGGGAGGCTTTAAGATTGTTCTGTCCCAGTTTGCTTGGGTACTAAAAAAAAATCTGGCTGGATTTTTGAACAGGTTTGTCTGCTTATAGATTTATATCCACTGGAAATTGAGGGGAGCTTGAACAATCTGGACATATACTACATCTTGGTATTTTCTGTAATTGTTGATGTGATAATCAAATTGCTTGTAGCAGAGATAGTTGCATATACAGCTAAGGTAGGCTCCTAGGTTGTTTACAGAACTTCCTGCATTTTCAAGCGGTTATTTTGTTCTTATGCCTCCTCTTCTGCCCCCCCCCCCCCCCATCATTTCAGCATTGCACCATGAATATGTCTCAGCTGGACCTGAGTGCATGGGTGAAGAAAGAAGTAGCTTGAGGCTAACAAACAGACGAAGGGGAAGCAAAATAGATGACCTCGTTAGGTCTCCTCCAACCTGAGTTGTTCTACAGTTTTATGAAGTAGAAAGGCACACAGATGGAGAAGGTGACTTGGAAATGTCCAGAGGAGGTGTGTGGCTGGGACTGGCAGGCAGGTTGCAGTGTCTTCACCTGCATTGTACAGGCCTAGTTCTGAAAGCTGTGTTGGGCAGGGTACACCATCTGTAGTCCCTGCTTTGTAGTTTGATTGTAGTAGACTGCATAAGGCAGATTTGTGCTGTGGTCTCTTGCCGTGTTGCCCAACTTTGTCCAGTTGGCCTGGTATGTTCTGTGGACCCTACCTGGCAGCCTGATCTCATAGAAGCTTGGTAGATGGGGTCATGCAACCTCTAGCCCACCTGGGAAAGGGGTGAGCAAAGCAGAGCTTTGTCCTTAGAGACTGTACAGTCCTTTCCTCTCTACTTTTCATCCATTTTAACTGATACACTTTTATCTAATGCCAGTTCACTTCCTGCCACTGAAGAAAGCCTTACTGGGATGCAGTTCTTGATGACAACACTGTTCTGCTTCTATATTCTGTTCTTCCCTGTGTCCTGCATGTTTTCTCTCCTTAAGCCACAAGTGATGTATGTCTACTACTGCTTTGTGTGTATGTTCAGTGCCAGGAGTAACAGGGTCCTGTTTTTTGTTGGGTGTTACACAATATTGCACTATTAATAAACTAATGGGGCACAAAGCAGCTGAAAGGTGTGCAGCAGGAGTTGTGTCAGGGAAGTCACAGTCATTCTCCTTCCAGCTGAATCTCCATTATAAGGGTGAGGCTCATCAGCTGTGGGGTTTTGTTGCAGTTGCATTTAAACAAAGAACAGTTTTCTTCATGTGTAAAAATGCAGCCCCTCTGCCCTCAGAGTTATTATTTTGGACAGCAATCTATGCAAATTACCTCTGACACTTGGACCAGTAGCTTCTTGTTAGCATAGCTGCTGCTCTTGAAGACTCTGGGGCTAAACTTTTGTTTGATGTAGAAAGAGCTGAGAAATTATATTGAAGTAATGTTTAATTTCTGTCTGAGATTTTCTGAGGTCAGATTAATGCAGCGCAAATTAAAGAAAGGAAGAAAACATCTTACTTTCGGGAAGTAAAGTAGCTCCCTCAGTAAGTATTCCTGTCCTGCTCCTGTTTTCTTCAGTATGCCTCCAGTTATTAGCAACACAATAAAGAATAGATTTCTTAGGTTGTATCAAAAGCAAATTGAGCTATAGGGTATTTTGCAGTGAAGAAATGTGCTTGGAAGTGAGCCAAAAGCTGTCATTTCCCTTTTCATCCATTAAAAAGTGCATTAACACAGTCAATCAGCAGGCTTCAGAGGTTAGGCAAATACAGTCAGCATCTGCCAATAAAATCAAAGATTTAACACATCTCGGTATCAAAGTTACATTAAAGAGAGGAATGTGCCATATGGGCATAAGCCCCAGCTGTGCTTCAGCTCTGATGACTCTGAATGCGTACCTGATACTTTGAAATCTGCAGTGTTCCTACTGTTAAAAACTGTGACCTGTTCTGCAGTGGTGGGGAGGAAGTCCAGCACTCCTTTCTGTCATGCATTTTTCTGTCATAGTGAAGGTTGGTAAGGCCAGTTATTAGAATTAACAAAATCTTTCAGTGTTAGGTCACAGTGTGTCATACATCTTAATGCAGCTGGATGCATGATGATGAGCTTTTTGAGTACAGGTGTCACTTTTGTATGCTTTTCTTGAATGTTTATTCTGTACTTTGTGTAGCTGGAAGAAACGAAAAGCATTTTGTGGGGTCTGTGTGTTGCTTTCCTTGCTAACTGGCATTACCTTTTGAGCAATTAGTAGCAGCAATTTCAGCCCAGCAGTCCAATCTGAGTTAGCAGAAAAATTCCCATTATCTTCGACAGCTGTTGGGTCTGGGTCTGCCCTACCATTTTTATGCCAGGACTGCTGAAGACATTGGTGTTGAATAGTGTAGGTACTTTTTCTGACACTGTAGCTTAAGCTTAGGACCTGGTCATACCTTGCCTTTACTGTCTTTTAGGAAAGAAGCAGGGGTTTTGTGATTTTTTTTTTTTTTTTTTAATAGACTCCTACAGAAGTCTTCAGAGTCTACAGAAATGTCCGTTTTCCCTCACCCTGTCCCCCCACCCTCCCCCCATTGCTTTTTAAAAAGGTAGTGTCTTGTGAGACACTTAGGATAACGTAAATTTTGTACAGTTTAGTGATTCAGAAGAGCTCACTTGATGTTCTGTCATGGGATAATACATGACCTTGGGGAAGATAACATTCTGACAAATAATTTAGAGAGTTAAGGGAAGAAGGGCTAGACTGTTTATACTGTAAATTAATTTCAGGGATAGTTACTGTTTTTATTATTTACTGTTTGGTATCTGTTTCAAGTGCTGAAGATACAGAACAAGATTTCAACAATCTTTCAAGATTTCAAGCCTCTTTCAACAATTTAACAACAGTTGCTTTTCTCTCTCTGCCAGTTGACTGGATATTGCATCAAGAATGTTGAAGCTCTTGCACCCTTGTTTTTATGTGAAGGTGTTTTCTGAACCCGGTGATGTCCATATAGTACACTGCTCAAATTTCCTACAAGCTAATCAAGAGTTTCTGGGGTAATCGTGGTTCTTTAGTGGTTCTGAATTTTCGCAATGACTGTGGGGGTGTGCTGGGGGTTCAGGATAGCAAGTACTACCACCTAGGTCAGGAAGCTCTGCAGAGCTGCGCCTTCGTCTGAGTCTTTTCCCATTTTGGTTTTGAAGCTGGATTGTTTCATTTGTCCTGCTCGGGGGATAAGACATCTAGGCCTTATGAAATAAAATTGTAAACATGCTACAGCGCTTTGAGTTATAAGCAATTCAGCTGTTTTAAATGTAAATGGTGTAGGATTATATACTTGATTTGTTATAGCTTCCTAATTCTGCCTGCCTCAGCACTTTCTTGGCAGTTAATTGCATCATGGCTTAGAGAAACATTCCATAAGCTGCTGAAGACAGCCTCGCTGAAGTCTGACATGCTTTCTTCCTTGGTTACATAGCAAATATAACTCTGGGATAATTAGTAAGGAGGTGCTCCAGTGGCCCGGTTACTCTTTTCTGCAGCCTTTTTCCTATGAAGTCCTCTCCCCAAAGTTTGGAGGTCTGTGGCTTTGGACGTGTGCAGTGGTTAGAATGAATAGACCTATGTTTTGATGGGTAAAGAAATGCATGGAAAGACTTAATATCTTGCACAGGCAGTCAGCAAGAGAGACGTAAAGTTCCCCAAAGCCACAGTTGTTCCTCGACTTTTCTTTCATCCCAAAGGGGCAGCCTTTGAAGCTTACACTTTGTGCTTTGATGTGCCGAGTAGCGTCTAAGTTCACTGCCCATGTTTGGCTGTACTTAACTGCACGAATACCAAGTAGTAAGGCTGACGGTAAAGCCATTCATGTGCTAAATGATTTACAGAGATTCAAGGCATCATATCAGATTCATTCATAGTTGACACAAGTAAACCAACTAGGTGTCTGGGTTTTTTGTTTGTTTGTTGATGTATGTAATGAAAAACACAGCATTCACGCTGTGGTTGATAGGTGAGCTGCATGCTGAGGAGGATAGTTAGTGTGGCTGTGTTGGTTTGGCATAGCGCTGCGTGCTGCGTTTCGCTCGGATGGAATATGATGCTATTTTGGACTTGTGATCAGAACAGTGTTGATAACACACCAATGTTTTGGCTATTGCTGAACAGTGCTTGTGCAGCATCAAGGCCTTCTCTGTTTGTCCCTTTGCCCCTGGGGTGGACTGCGGGCTGGGAGGGGACACAGCTGACCCAAATTGACCGAAGGGTTGTTCCATGCCATATGATGTCATACTCGGCAATGGAAACTGAGGGGAGAGCCTTTTTTGGGAAGGTAGCCATTGCTCAGAGGCTGGCTGGGCATTGATCTACTTGTGGGAGGTGGTGAGTGATTGCTTTTGCATCACTTGTGGTTTTCTTTTTTTCTTTTTTTTGTGGGGGGGGAGGTGTTCTTTCCTTTGCTTATTAAACTGTTTTTATCTTGATCTACAAGTCTTCTTGCCTTTGTTCTTCTCTCTCCTGTCCCACTTGTGGGGCGAGTGGGTGAGCGTCTGTGTTGTCCTTAGCTGCTGACCAGGACCAGCCCACTGCAGGTTGTCAGTGGTTTCTCGGGGAACACGGGTAGTGTGTAGTCTTTGCAGGTTCCTCGGATGCCCAGTGTGATGCAGCTTGTCCTAAGCAGGGAGTTACTCCCTTCCTTCAATTCATGTCTTCTCCTGCCATGACATGATCAAACAAGCAAGAATTGACAGTTTGGATTCCAAGGCGTGATCCTTGTTGGAGCAGTTATTCGAGCAGGGGTCTCGCCTACTAGGATGTTTTGGTTGCAGTGTCAGACTGTAGCATCATGCGTGGTTCTTGACCTAAAGTTGGGCAGAGCTGACAGGATTGTATGGAATGACCTTGTGAGCAGGCGCTATTTTCGGCTGAAGGCAGTGCCGTATTTGTGCTTTCAACTCCCATCTCAGTGTTTGGCACTTCTGCTAACTCCACAAAAAAGGCTCCAGATGCGAAAGGTCCTGCCATACGCTCTGATGCTGAAGAATTTGTGTTGTGAAGTCACCTGCCATCTAATGGTGTTTTCCTGAGACAAGCCAGAACAAGGGCTCATGACTGAAAGCTTCATTTCAAATACAAAAATGTATGGTTTTAGCCATAAAGAAGTATTTGAACACGTTTTGTAGGGATGTGGCTTGTTCTTCTGTGCTTGGTAGATTTGCATCAAGAGTATGTGTCTAGAAAGAGCATGGGAGTTGAGCAACGTGTCGTGGTGCTTTGGCAGGTGGTTCTGGCCTGCCTTGCATGGGAGTCAGCCTAGATGCCATAACCAGCTCAGGAGCTGAAATTCACTGGAGCTTTGGTGTCAACTTTTCAGGGCAGTCTGAAAGGCTGACAAACGTTACTGTGATTGGCACCCAGGGAATGAATGTGAACCAGACTGTCATCTGGTCTCCAGCAAAGTGGAAGAGCTCTCCCTGGGAAGTTAATGATGGCAGCTGCGTCAAGCTGACATGGGTAGAGGAGCCAGCTGGTGTGGGGAAGCATGTTACTGAGGACAGCCATGTGCTTCATTAGTCTGGTGACTAATAAGCAGTTTTTGTAAGAAGAGAGTCTAGTATGTGATACTTAGGTAAAGAAGGAAGTCAGGGTAAATTCTTTACAGTTCTGCTAAAGAACAGTCAAATGCTCTTCCTGTTACTAATTTCTCCAGAAATCACTTTAGCTTTTCCATAGTTTTCTTCAACACACAGGAGAAGTCTTGGGAGAGTAGGAATGCTTTTTGGTTCCCACCATTACAGAACAAGGGTCTTGGCAGCAAAAATACATATGTTCAGTTTCACCTGAGGGAAGGTCTTGATACCATTGTGATTGTAACTGGCTAGATACAATCATGCTTAAGTTCAAGATTCCTGGGTGCAGGTTGAATCATTGTCATTTTATTCTCTGTTTTTTCAGAGTCCAAACCACAAAAGCATTGGCAACTGTTGTGTCTTCTGGATGGTGCTGTCTATAAGATGCTTGCCAGTCCAACTGAAAAGTAGGTGCAGAATAAGTTGCAGCGGCTACCTTGTCAGGACTGATAGCTTTTTAGCTTGCTTTCCTGTTATTTCTTCATATTCTAGTTCTGCTGTTGAGGAGAACCATCTGTGATAAGTCTCGAAATAAATACTTAAAGCTGAGCCTTTTGGACTCTTTTTTTTCTTTTTTTCCACACACCTCAAAATCCAGCAGGCATAACGACCTCTAGTTACTTGTGAAAAGTCCAATGCACTATATTACTATTTGATTCCAGTTATCCAACCATATTTCTACATTATAATCTCATAACTGAGCATTCTCATCAGTGCTAGGGTATGGATTATTATGGAACTTCATGTATGGGTTGTGCATTGAGCTGCGTTCTTTGTCAAGGTGACAGTGTTCCTGCTATTCCTAAATCTGTGTTTTGGAAGTACTGGACCCCTGGCATCTTCAGCATTTCTTTTCTCATTTCTGTGGTTCAGCATCCCTCTGAACAGGCCGTCTTTGGGCTCTCACATGGCTTTAAAAAGCAGGAAGTGATAAACACCAAACTTTAACAATTAGTGCAGTCTGGAGAGTTGCTCAGTGTAGTAGGTTTTCTGATGTGAAATGATGCATTAGGGGGAAATTTTCCTAAGGGAAATGAGACTGAAAGATGCAGGTGGACCATGTGTCTCTGTCTCCTTGAGAAGGTATGTCTTCTGAGGCATAATTAAAATTCTTTCTAATTATTCTCACAACACACAGAGAATGGATCTGTGTGACAGTTGAATGACAAGCATATACACAGACTGGAACAGGCAGGCTGGATGAATTTAGTTCTTTGACTAAAACTGTTGTTATGAGCTGAATTCATTGTTGTTATGATATGGATGTGAAGTTGAATCTGCCATTCCAGATGCTGATTTGGTTTTTTTTCCTGCTTCCTGTTGTATGTAGCAACCTCTTATTAGCTCAGCCTTTCTCCCCAGGTCCTACCTCACACAGTGGTTGTGGTACATCATGTCTGTTGCAGCTGAAGCTATAGCGATGATCTGTGGTGCACTCTGCTTCGTTTAGGGAGAAGGTATATGTCTTCTGATGTGGCAAGACAACTAGAGTTCAGTTAGTCTTCGTGCAGAGTCTGTGGCTGCATGAGTCAGTCTCCTATTTGCTTAGAGCATCTAAACCTTTGAGACTGATGACCTGCCAGGAACAACATTTATTTCTTAAATAGGTTAACAGTTTTTCTAGTTTTAACCGTAATCTTATCCTGTTAATCATCTCAGTGTTGACTGATTAATGTTTTTGTTACAATATGCAGCTAAAACTAATATTCACCCCATTATAGATGTTCATGTTAGGTACATTAACCTGTACCCTCTTTGTAGACATGTGTTTCACTGCAGCATAAGTGACCCCAGATCTTGCAGGTATCTCCAGAGACATTATTAGCAAGATTATTAGAATCTTTATGGTCCTGCTGGTGCTTGACCTATCCACTTTTCTGCAAAATCTGGGGCTTCTGTAGTAAATCCTAGAAAACCTGGACCCCACCCCAGGATAATCTATGCCATGTATGCAGATGTACTAGTTCATCCCTTTGGAGCCAGAGTATGTCTACTGCTGTTTGTACTAAGTGTCAAAATGATGATTATCTTAATGTCAAGCTGTATCCCAGGTCTGTCTGGGTCTTTGGTAATCAGCGAAGTTATACAAGGAGGCATCCCCACTCACCTCTGTATTTGCAGCTGTTTGACTCACCATGTCCGGTTGAATCCATTTGACAAATGCAGGTTCCAGTGGAACCCAAGCATTTCCTTGCCTGATCCTTATTTTCATTGGAAAATAATGTTCTCATTTGAACAGCATTGAATCCCTTGAGGTGTTCAGCCCAGACTTGTTAGGCAGTTTGGATGCGGTCAGCACCGAAGTTCTTGACTTGAGCAAAAGATGACTTAAAGCTGCATTAAAATCACTTGTCCCTGAATCACCTGAATCTGTTTAAGGCATTCTTATCCTAGGGGTTTTGCACTACAGCCCTGCACCTAGTTTTTCTCTGTTGTGCCCCCATCTGAAGGGAAAGGTCTGAGATGCTGAGGCTCACGAACTGGCTTTGTTAGGGACTGAGTTCCAGAAGCGTTTTCATTTCTATGTATCTCAAGTCTCTTATTTAGAAGCACAGAAGGGAGAGCCAGACTGCTGCAGCTGGAGCATTTGTTGTTTAGTCTCCCAGTCCCCCCATGATCGGACCCATCCTTTCTCAGGCAGCAGTTTCACTGCAGCCTTTGCTGCCATGGAGACGTGTCACCAGTGGCCATTAAACTGGCGCTGAGATGGCGGCTCCTGCTGCTGCGATTCCTATCGTTGTGCTTCTGTCAGCATTTTTCTGGTTTGAATCCTGCTTTGATGAATACCGTCTCCTCTGTGCTCACAGCACAGCACCTTGTGCCCTTCCAGGCATATAGCTGTTGGATGTAATGCTTTGTGGCCCAATAGAGCCTGACTCTCTTACTTTGATACCTTTTAATCATTGAAATGCAGCATTTTGAGCTGTTTCAGCCATCTGTCTTTTGCATAAGGCTTCTCCTGGCTTTCACATGATGTGTGAGAAGGCAGGAGATATGCATCCTACCCAGAGGAGAGGAGGTGGTGTACACACGGGATCAAGCTGTGAGAGGATGACCGGTCAGATTGGAGAACATGTAATTCCAGTATTATAGGGACCTGGTGTAATTCCTGTGCATAAAATGGGAAATTTTATTCAACAGGCAGGATTCTGATAAAGGTACCTTCCTTTGTCAGAAATTTATTCTCTTAACTGTAGTGAAGAATACGCTAATCAGGCAGCACATCTGTGGAAAGAATTTAAAGGGTATTTACTTACTGGTTGTCAAATTACAGTCAATTTGTCAGAGTTTATTTATGTGTTCACTAGAAAATGCGCTAAGGGAAATAGCCTAAAATATCGAGGACTACTGCTGTGTAGCAAAGAGTATACAAGGAATTAGAGGGAGCGGCAGAGGGGTTGTATAAACAGTTTGACTTGTGTAAAAGCTAGGAGAGGGCTGTGATCCTCTGAGCCTCATGAAGAGTGAACTATGAACGTGGAAGATACCACTGAGAGAGGCTGTTCTGTTGGAAATTCATAAAGTTTTATTAAGTTGGTTTTGTTCTTCAGTGACCATAGAGTCTCAGGACTTGGTTTACTTTCTTTTGGTCAGACTTAGAGTGTGCAGGGTCTGTTATTAGGCTCTATTAATTAACCAGCCACTGGTTACCTAACCACTAGCTGGTTATCGGCTGGGCTGCATAGAGCATGGATGGTTCATTGTGTCCTTTCTGATGAAGCAGATGGACTCTCAAAGCTATCATTGTCTAGTTCTGAAATCTTGGTAGCAATGCTGTACGGTATTTTATCTGCAATGCCTTTGGGTGCCCAGTCTATAGTCTCCAGTATTGCCTCTGCAGGCGCCGATTCTGAGGAATTGGTGAAGGCTGCAGGTAAGCTATGTTTAGCATGACAGTGATGAGACAATTGAACTAATTTGCAAGTCTGATATTTGGGGACACTGAAATGCTTGCACACTAACTGAACACACTTCCATGTAGATGTAACCTGAAGGGGTTAGAATGGTTTAGTGGTGAATTATCTGGTGGTGATAAGAATAGGGAGAACTCAGATTTTGCTGTAGTTCAAGTAGATATGGGACCAGTGCTGATGAATTTCTAATCAGGGAGAGATTGATATAGAGTAGTTGGAAGAATCCTTAAGTCAAAGCAGAAACACTGAGGAAAATTAGAGTCCTCTGTTGGATGGCTTAGAGTTGTCCTATGTTTTGTACTGGCATGTAGTGTACAGGCTTTGCTGCTTTTGTGCAATTACAGAGACTTGTTCAGTGGTCAGATACCTGTCATGATATGCAGCACGTTTGGAATAGTCTGCCCCAGTCAGTACTTAAATAAGGCCACGGAGCGTGCTCTGAAAATGCCAGCGTCCTTGCAGACTATAGTTTCAGAATAAGCAGGTATATTCTGCTAGCATTCTTGTAGGGTATTCATTTCTCCGGGATAGTTTCCGTGCCAGAAGGGCCCGCACAGATGTTTCTGGAGCTGTACTGTTGATGAAGTCAATGAACCAGACACAGATTTTGTGCGTGTGCTTGCGTGTATTTGTGTTCGTGTGACCTGGATCAATTCCCCATGAGTCAGGAGAGCAGGAATACCTTGTGTTGAACTCTTCATTACATTAAAGAGTGCCTTGTGTTACCTGGAAACAAGCTGTAATGTCTCTCAATTCGTTAGTCATTTGTACATTTGAATTTAGCTATGGGAAATTGTTCCTGTCTCTGCTGTGAGTACTGACCTCAGCTAGGCAGCCTGGTACTGAAATGGGGCAAGCTTCATGCCTTTCGGCCCTTCAGGTGGGCTCAAATGTCTTTGTAACATGACTACGCTATGTGGTGTCCCTAATATACCTGCTGGTTTCTACATAAGGTCTTTCCTTACCATGAGATTCCCTGCATCATGATTAACTTCTGATTAGTAGTCTTAGGTCTCTCGGGTACTGGAACTAATATAATCACCTCTTTGAAACGATCAGTGCTTATATCCTGCTGCTTTGTTCTGCTCTCGAGATGAGTTGTGCTGAAGAGAGACAAAAGGAGCCACGGCTTCATCTGGTTCTGTTGTTTAATGCATTTCATTCCTTTTCCTCTGCATCCCAAATTCGCGTGTGCAGCGTGTTTGATGTTATTCCTCCACCTCCTTTGCAACCTGCCTGCTAAAGCTGAGGGGGGACTGTAACAAAACACAAGGTTGGGTCGGGAGTTTGTGTCCCTGCTTTTGACTGCCTCAGGTTGAGGGAAAAGGCAGGAGCTGGAGCTGTTGTAGCATTGCTGCCGTGTGGTTATAGTGAAAGCGCGTGAAAGTAGCATATGGAACATAAATTTGTTCTTAATTTGTACAAGGAAGTTGTCTCCAGATCCCCTCCATTTGTCTCATACGTGGTAGAGGAAGAAACTCAGAATAAAAGGGGGAAAACTGCAAAAAGATCTGAAGATCTTCTTACAACATGAAGATGTGCTATGGAGTACCGTCAGCCAGTGAACTACTAATTAAAGCAATATTTTAATAGTATTTAAAGTTTAAGAAAAAAGATAGCTTTTAAAACACAGAAGTCAGAAATAGGCATCAGGAAAATAAATTTTAAAAATGAGATTTCTGGGTTTTGGGGGAAAGATTTAATTTTTTTTTTATAACTTGAGGGCAGTTTCCAGACTATAATGGGTGAAGTTAAAGCTTGTTACTTAACCGTCTGTTAGATTTTATTGAACTCACTTTACCAAGATGTGTATATAGCATCTCTAGTTTCGTTTCTTCATCGTTGTTATACTTGCTACTTGTGCCTTGTGTTTGTGTTCTGTCTAGATCAATACACAAGTGGTGCCTTTTGAAAAGAAGCAGTAGGCATCCTTCTTTCTGAGCTGTACCAGCTAGTACATGCTAATACATGTTTTTTGTCAGCTACCCTATTGTAAATATATATATATGCATTCTTTTTTAGTTTGGCTTTAACTCACTTAACAACAAATCTGTAAATTTGGAAACTCTTCAAAACTGGACTTCAATTATGACACTGATAGGTCATGCCTAGCCTCTGGATGCCGTTGTGCTGAGGTCTTTGGTGGAAGCGTTGATAGTATTCCCTCCTTTGATGGGTTGCCAAGCACTTTATCGGTATGAGCAGGGTTCGTGTCACTTGCCACTGAAATGCAGCTGCTGCAACATGGCACGTGCTAATTGTTAAATGACTCTCAGGTGCTGTGGGCAAAACCCCAGTGCTTACTCTGTACACTGTTTACCTGGTGTATTTATCATGGAGCTGCTATGTGAACTGCAGTTTTGTAAGATCCTGGGACTGTCACCCTCGCTTCTTTAAAGCATCCAGCAGACAGCTGCTCCTGTCTCCTAAACGTGGCTTTTACTCACACAAAGTCCTGATGGCTGTATAAAGTGCTGATCAGTTCATCGTTTTAATTTTCATTGTGTTTTCTTTCAGCTTCTGGCATCTCTAGCGTTCATGAGACAATTCCATCTTTGTTTCAGTGTCGTGGTTTAATGCTTGGCGGCTGGTGACAGTACTACGCACAGAGCTTGTGAAGTCACTCTGAATTAGTTTGCTCGCATCTGTGTGAAGAACTGAAGCCAAAAGCCTCTCGTTTCAGAGGATTAGAATCACATCATTACTGGAGGGAGTTCAGAGAAGAGTGAAAAAAATGATTAGGGGCCTGGAGGGACTAATGTGTGAGAAAAGATCAAAGGGGCTAAATTTGTATCATTTGGATAACTGACAGTGACGGGGAACATGAAAGTCTGTGATTACTGAATGTGTGTAAACAGGGAAGGGTTGGGGAGAGATTATTCAGGGTGGGATGGTGAGGGGAATGGGATTACATTAGCAAGGGAGAAGCAGCTCTTAGAATAGGAAAATTTCCCATCAATAAGATAAATTAGGGTATTTAATTGTCTCTTGCTAGAAATCCAATGACTTAAGCTACTGCCTTTTAATTTACTGATGAACACACATAAACTGTTCCAGACAGAGGTAGAAGTATAAAGCCAAGATTGGTGCAAAAATGACTATGGTTGTATGTATCTTCTGGCCTTGGTGGCTGTGTCTACTAGGTCTAGCACCTGATTTAGGTGGAACTTGCTGAACAGAGAGGCAGGTAGGACATTTTGAGAAACAGGCCTTTCCTGGCCTTTTCATCAGGATTAACATAATCGGGCAGATGGAGGTCACCTGTCTGTACCATTCATCCTTCTGCAGTCATCTGGGATTTCAAAAGATAAGTACTGTACAGGGTCAGTAGTTGTGTTGCTTTGATTCAGAAGTTTGGACTGCAGCCTAGATATTAAAGTGGGATCTAGGACTTTACTTTCAGAATTAGCAGTTGCAGGAATTAATGATATTTTAGATGATGTTTCCAGGATGCTGCTTTAAAAGTACACCTTTTGCTAAGCATCCTGTGCTTTTGCATCTTATGGCAGTTACATTCATATCTCTCCTGCTGAATCACTTTGTTAACAACCTTTAAATGAGTCTGGGCTTCTGTATGAGCTGATGGGTTATCTTTTCTACTGATGTTAATAATGTCTTGATAAATCAAAACACATTTTGGAAATTCCAGACTTAAATTCCAGCTGAATCTTTGCCTTCAAGCTAAAACCTATTTTAACTGAAGTGGTGGCTGTATGGGGTCTTTTGGGCTGGCTTGGAAGTTTTCTTTCCCAGCTGGTTACAGTACAAAGCCCGGGAGCAGGGTTGTGTGCCATCACTAACCCTGCATTTTCTGTCTCGTTGTTCATTTAAAGCAAATCTTTTACATTACTCCAGCATATCTTTGCCAGTATAAGCTGTCGTAGCACTCTGATTTTTTTTCCCTGTCTAGCTGGGAATAATAAATGTCCAGTTTGAGGAGATTACAACTGCTCTGGACAAGTATGTTTCATGTGACCAGTAAGACAGGATTAAACCTATAAGAAGTTCAGTGAAACAGTGAGCTGATTATTATCAAACTGCAGTTACAGGATTGTGAGCCCATGTATTCATGTGTTCAGACCAGCCCAATATACCAGTGCCTTCTCAAGTATGAACACTTACTTCTGTTTGCAGAAGTAAGCAAATCACTGGGGAGGGTGAGTGAGCAGCTGGGTGGGCTGAGCTGCCCTCTGGGGTTAAACCACACTACCAGCCCTGCAAGACAGGGCGTAGCACATAGAGCCAGAAAACTTGGCTTACAAATGACTCCACTTTGGTTTTACTTCAAGTTCTGAAATCCCAGAGTTGCTTTATAAGTTTGTCTGCTGCCCACCTGTGTGAAGGGCCCTGGACTTGTGGACATGCCTACAGTATTGCTCTTCTGTGAACTTGTCTGGTCCTTGTCCTTGTGTTTTATAATACTCTGTCTTCTGGACAGTGGGAATAACGCAGATGGCTTTCACCTCTGGGCCTCCTAACTTCTCACCCAGCCAATGCCTAAATCGTCCCAGCAGTCATCCTCACCTGCACTGCCCAGATACCCTGTGGCTTCTGCAGGCTGACCAGCAGCCACAGTTAGGTCTGCTCCGTTGGCGGCCCTCAGCAGCCTGCGCTCAGCTCGTACGCAGTCCAGCAGCAGCCAGGAGGAGCTCAGCAATGATGAGGCAAGTCGTGCGTGCGTCTGATGTGAAGGAAGCACATAGCAGGCTACGTAAGGAGTGCTTGTGCGTGTAAAAGAGGAGATCAGTGTATATGTGTAGGATAGGGACGTGTATTTGAAAGCAGTGGGGATAGTATATTCCCTTACTATTATGTATTTCAGAGCAGAGGCTTATTGATTCAGGGGCCTGAAATAGTAATGCTTGGAAGCAGAATTTCCTTTGGGAACAGTCATGTGAAAGGGCAAAGGGGAGATGATTAAAATTTGAACCTTCAGACCCTGCTGAATTATTTCTTCATTTTTTTTTTTAAATGAGACTGTGTTACTGAAGGAACAAACATTTAGAGCTACCCAAATCTCTATTTAACTACTGCATTCCCATCTAGGATAGATTAGTGATAAGAGGTTGCAGGGTTAAAATGCTGTGTATGGGATGAAAATGCCTGCTCTTGGGAGGCTACGTGTTTGCTGTGCATAGAGCAGATGTTCTTGTTGGGATGTGGTGGCTGTTGGCTGCTTTTCCACTGGATTACTATACCAAATCTCCCAGTTGTTTATGAAATGCACAGACACAAAATTACATGTCAACATCATTGTTTGATATGCCACTTTTCTAAGCTTTTCCATCTCCCCAGAGGAAGATCTGTTGTGTGAGAAGTCTGCCTAGTAACTGAATTGGTATTTGCTGATATTAATATAGGACAGCAGTCGATATTTGGCTAGCAAGAAGGCAGTCTTCTCATGGTGAGCAGGTTCTTCCAGACAGTAAATTTTTTCGGGTTTTCTGTTAAAAGGTTTGGGTGGGGTTGGTTTTTTTTTTTTTTTGTTTTTGTTGTTGGTTTTTTTTTTTTGTTTTGTTTTTTTGTTTTTGTGTTTTTTTTTTTTTTTTTTTTTTTTTTTTTTTTTTTTTTGTTGTTGTTGTTTTTTTGTTCCCTCCCCCGTGGGGTGACTTCTAACGCAATGTCAGAATGCAAATACCAAGATGGTCCTCGAAGTAATTTTGTCCTAGTCAGGCTTAAGAGGCTCCAGGTTCAAAGTAGTTGTTCTGAAAAAATTGTTAGTGGATTTGCTGATCTACTAATATATGTTCAACCTATTTTCTGATCGCAGACTCTCTTGTGTGAAAACTGTCATACGGCCCACTTTTCAGAGATTGCCTGTGTGTTTGCAGTTTTTCCACAGTGGCATAAACATGCATAGAATCTGTGTATTCAGTCCCATTGAGGAATGACTCTAGCACTTTTCTTATCAAATTATAATTATAATTTTTGTGTTACATATAAAATTAGAACATCTGCTAGTGAATCTCCTATAAGATATTTATAGCAACTCTCTGTTATTTTCAATCTGTGGAGATCTGTGTTCATTCCTCACAGATACTGTGTCTTCCCTGTATTTCTATGCACAGACATTGATCAGGAAAAGCTTGCAGAATTGTGCATTCCTGAATATAATGGTTGAGAAGCATCTTGTGGCAGTGAATCATTTCTAATGCTGCCATGCTGCTGCAGACCTCATTGCATAATGTCATTAATAACGGTCAAAGAACTCCTTTAAAACCAAGCAAAGATTTTTACGATGTGCAGTGGTTCTGATCTTTATTACTCTGTTAATCACATTGTACTTGCTAACAAACTATTGTTTTTGCTTCCTTCTGTGAAGTAAAAGGAAGTGCGATAAAGAAGAGTAGGTTGTTATCCTCGCTAGTACCATGAAGGTGAGCACTGTAATACTGACGGCGATGCTAATATCTGGGCACAGAGGAGTTTACTGCAGTGACCTTCTGCTACCTCGGTACCTGGATTGCAATTCCAGCTGGGGATTCAAATTTGATGAGCGCTTCCAGCAACACACAGGCTCTTCATCTTCTTGACAGGAAGGGAGCACATTCAAGTTGTTTCTCCTGCATGAGTCAGTGCTGCACTTCTAGTACATGTCTTTGCCTGTGGAGAAGGATAGAAAATGGAGGGGAAAAGGAGACATCGCAGGCAGACTGCGATCTCTAGAACTGGCTCTTCGTGCTGCAGTGTGCAGGGTGTGAAGCGCTGTTCGCTGTGCTGTCTGGTGGCACTGATGCCCTGGTAGGTCCTGCAGGCAGGCACAGGCTCGTCCTGCCTGCGGTCTCTGCTGGAAATAAGCCTAGCAGAAATACGGACTCTGTTAGTTTGGTCTTGGTGCTTTGCAATTGTGGTTGTTCAGGTATTTTCCAGCTTACAGACCGGAAAGAACAAGCGCTTGCTACCTGCAGCATGCAACATAAATACGCCCTTGAGTACACAGCTTGTGGGTGAGTGGTCGCACAAAAGAGTCCTGACATCTTCCTGAGAGTGGGAAATTGCTACCGTTTCCCTCAGTCTGTTTTTTGTTCATCTGTGTGGTGTGTGTGTAACGGACACTGGAACCTGGCGTTTCCCCTGTAA
Source organism: Morus bassanus (assembly GCA_031468815.1). Lineage (NCBI taxonomy): Eukaryota > Metazoa > Chordata > Aves > Suliformes > Sulidae > Morus > Morus bassanus. The sequence continues at coordinate 21,159,402 of CM062577.1, forward strand.
GGGAGGAGGTAGCAAGCGAAAGTTTGTATTTATTATGCCAGAGGAGCACCCTGTTTTGTTACTTGTTCAACTCTGATTGCGTAGTCCGTGCTGGATAAGATACAGAGCGTGATGTACCTAAAATCTGACTCTACAGAGTAAAAGAAAGGCTAGCAGGATTGATAGAAGGGAATTGAAAACAAACTGAGGAGTGTGTAAAACCTGAAGGCTGCTGGCCCAAACAGCCCTTCACATAACAGGAAATGCTAGAGTTTGTTTATAGTGGTTTGCTGGGATGTTTTGGGTGGATTTCATTGTTGTTGTTGGTTTTTTACAGTTGGTTGGGGGAAGGGGATGTGTTTATATTACTAGGGAAAGAGACAATGTATACACAGAAGGCCTGAATTCTGGTTGCCTGCACACCTTCATTTTTTTTCCCATTTCTTTATACTTTGAATTTGATTTAAAAATAATTAGTATTTTAATATTGTTTCAATTTACTTTGTTAGTGTAACTCAAAAGATGTGTTTAAAAAAAAAATAAAAAAAGCAAAACCAAACAACATCCACGCCCTCCTCCCCCTGCCCCAGCCACGTTATGTGGAAGCATGGTTTTTCAGAAATATTAGCAATTCCAAGGTCTGTAACAGTGATTGTGGCACATAGGCTGAAGGAGTAGTTGTTGGCTGCAGCTTTTATTTTATCATGCTCCGTGGGTTGGCAGTGGGAGAGACAAAGGCAGGCGTCTTGGGAGGGTGCTCCGTGGCTCTTGGCTGATAGCGGAGCAGTACGGGTCCTCCTTGGTTATTCTGCTTGCACCGAGCATCTCTGTGCCTCTGTGCAGAAGGAGTCAGCGTAGGGGAAGTTCTACGTCTTGCAGCACTGAGGTGAAAAAATACCCCTAAGAGCCTTGGATGGTTAGGTAACTGCTGAACTGTACCAAGACTCTCCTGAGTATGAGATCTGCAGGTTGGCCAAATTTATTTCTGACATCCTTGCTTATTTTCAGATTCTGGTTCCAAATTTTGGAGGAGACAGAGGAAAAATAAATAGCTGTGTTTTAAATTTTTTTTTTTAAACTCAAAGGGAAAAAATATCCCCACAATCGTGCTCAGAGAAATGGCGGTACCATTTAGCACTTTTTTTAGGTAATTAGTCTCATGTGGATAACAATATGGGAAATTTCATCTGTGTCAGTTTGGCAAAATTTTATAAGTGGCAGAAAATGGAGGTTATGTAATGGAAAATGTCAGGTAGTCTTAACTCCAGGTTATGCTGTCTACCCTAGCTACCACACACTGTTTTGCATTTGCAACTGGCTGTGTTTGGGGTAGGTGTTTTTGTCAGATACTAATTTTTTACTTGCATGTTCTTCCTGGTACCCTCAGGTGTGAGCAGAAGACTGTGCTTCCCAGTATACTTGCTGGTAGTTTGGTTTCTTTGGTGTTTTTGTTTCATTTCATTTCCATTCCAAAATTGCTGTTTCAATTTGACTTCTACGATGGCAGTTTGAAAAGAGAAAACATGTATTCTCTGGGTCTGGGCTGAGAGATACCAACTGATTCACAGGTCCGTCAGCTTCTGCATGGTCTAGATTCCAACAGAAGTAAAAGCACATGTAAAAATATATTTTTTTTAAAAAATCCTGATGCTTAGTCACCCCATCTCTTGCATGTTTAATTTAGCTTTTCCTTCGTCTGGTTTCTGAGTGCAGAACAGGAGCCAAAATAGTCCCTTTGAATCGTATGATACGATTGTCTTTTTTGCCCATGAGGCTGTTAGACTGGAAGGAACAGAGCATGGCTGAAATTTATAACCTGTGACTCTCTTCACTGAAAACTGTAATTTTCAAAGCAAATCTCTTGCAAGGGGACTGAGTTACTGTGATTTTTCGTGCAGTATAAATAATGTTCCTTTCAGTTTACATCAAACAGAGCTGCCATTGCTTACTGATCTAATGGAAGCTACGGTAATTGCTTTTGTAGGTTCCATTTATAGATCAGACTTTTATGACTAAATTTAATTACTTCCAGCTGAATCCAGTCAGAGTAATAAGTTCAAAATAACCTCTGTCATGCTGCAGTGGAAGCAGCATGCTCCCAGAAAAAGGCACTTCCTAATTATTTCATTTTTGCATTAAGAGAAGAGTTTTTAGCTTTCGCATATTTATTGTCGGGTTAAATGAAGAATGTACTTCTGCAGAACTCTCCTGCCTAATGCGCGAGCCATGACGAGACTCCTGTCTCCCGCTTAACAGCACTTAAAGCATTTCCTTACACATGGGTCTTGCATTATTTGCAAAGAATGGTAGGTATTCTCCTCTGCAGATCTGTTCAGCTGCAATACAGAGAGAAGTGACTTGGCCAAGTTCATATCGAGCCAGTAGTCTGTGAGATCCGACATTACCGTCTGGTAAGCAAATCACATGGTATTTCCTGTGCTTAACACTTGCTTGGTTGTCTGAGTCCCTGATTGTGAAATCTGGTTGCCTAATGTGACAGAGCGATGTCTCCAATTACTGAGGTAGGGTCTTGCTATGCCTCTGTTTAAAGCAACTCTCATCTTGGAGAAACTCTTGGCTTTCAATCTCCCTTGAGTTCCTGGGCATCACTGGTACACGCTTAATGTCCAGAAGCTGTTGTAGCATACAGGTGTGGACAGGTGTGCCACAGAAAAAGCATACCGCATTAAAACTTCAAAAAGGGTTAAAAATACCAGAAAGAAATAACATAGTGCATGTTCTTGTTTCCAGGTTGTAGTGAGTCACAAATGGGAGGAGTGTGGGGAAGCGCTTTGAGGACAGTCACTGCATGCTTGCCCTGTTCCTCCCATGGTAGACAGTGCTGGCTGTTGCCAGAAGCACATACAAGTCTGAATGGACCTTTTGTCAGACCCAGTATGGTTGTTGTGATCTTGCACGGTGATTTCCTTGTTGACATGTGGCGCTCAGATTAGAAGTACATTTGAAGATGTGTGATGAGAAAGAATAGATGCCTTGAAAGATTGCCATATGAAGAGTGAAAAGCTGGGAATTATTTACTGAAGTATTTAACAAAGACCTAAAGAATGATGTTCTTGTTTTTTTACTCCATTTTGCAAGAATTAAATGAAAGAATGCTTAACTGACCTGTGGAAACAGCTGCTGCAAGACAGTACAGGGACATAGTGACCCTGGTGCAATTGTGGCAATTACACTTTTCCTTATGTCTGGTGTACACACACTAACACAAAGCTGAGTTTTCTGATGTTAATACGATGTTAGCAGGTTTGATCTGCGGCTGGATGTCTTTTGCTGTTACATATGCATGAGCACACACATGTGCACACTTAAGTGAATACGATTTCTTCATTCCTTGTCTTTTGCCTTTGTCTGACATGTTGTCATTTAAATGACCAAATCTTTCCAGACTCCTAATTCTCACTTTACATTTCTTTTAAAAATTTTCATCTCCCTTTTTAGCATCGAGGCATTGTTTGAATCCTCTCTGTATTGAGTTATGGGAGATCACCGGGGCACAGTTGCAGTTTATCAGTGATGGCATTTGGGAACCTTTGAACTGAGTGCCGATCGCTCCAGGCTGCGGGTCAGGACTGTTCAGAGTGCATGTGGACATCCCCCGTGTATAGCAAGGGTTTTGGGCTTCCATTCACAAACTGAATTCTGGTTACCCTCCAGCTGTAGGTATTTGGGCACTTGATGCTTTCCTCAGCATTATTGTAACTACCTTGATGATCATAAATAATGTAATTGTTGAGTGTCATTGGTCAGATCCTGCATGCAGCTTACAGATCTCCCATGGTAACTGGGAGCCAGATCTTAAAGCAGTGATGAGTACAGGACTGGTGTGTAACTCACCTTATTGAAGTGAGGCTGCCAAGAATTACTCCTAGACATGAATCGGAATCCTTTGCAGTGTGGCTGTGTTCTGCGGTGCGGCCGTGTTCAATTGCTTAGTGTTCAGCAGCACATAGCAGAGCTGGGCTGCGTGCGAGGTCTGTAAAAGCATTCTGAATGTGTCAAGTTTTGAGAAAGAAAAGGAGCTTCTGCTAAAAGATGGTGCAGAATCAGTGAATATCAGTTAGCATAGCAAACCAAGAGGTCTGATACGGAAGAATTTGTTGTACCTTATAAATGATTGAACATAACTAATACCTCACAAAATTTACTGCAAATATTTTCATTTTTTCATTTAAATGATAAAGAGATTTTTAAGAGAATAGAAAGCATTTATTATGGTCAAAGCTGAAAGAACTTGTGCAGAGTGTAGTTGTAATACCTTTTATTTTTTTCCCCTCAAATAATCTGATACTTTACAAAACTAACGAAAGCATAAGTGGAAAGGGGAATTAATTAGTGAGTGTTTGCCTTTTCTGTAGGGAAAGCTACAAGCACGCAGCTCTGCTTCTGATATACTGCTCTTTCTGCCCAGAGAGATGCTCAGGGGAATAGCTCAGCTGAGAATTCTTCTTCTGTCATTTAAAGGATGAACTAGGAGGTAATTACTTATGCCACCAGGTCAGTTAGTATTGATGGGGGCTGCTTCAGGACTGTTATATGTATATAAGTCCTTGGCAGTTGAAAATTGACTTAAATCCTGTAAGCTTTTTGGTGTGTGTTAGGTGCCTGTGTATTCATATGATCTAAAGCAGATTTCTAGGAAAGCAGATTTCCAGAGGAGATTGAGCTGTGCTCTTTGATCCTATCATGGCTGGTTGGGTGTGGTAACTGTGGGTTTTCCCTTGGAAATACAGTGATTTGTACCTGCTGCCACACAGTTACTGGTTAAACAGGCTAGCTATGGATTGCTGCACGTGTGCCTGCCCATCAGTGAACGCTAAAAACTTGAAAAAATTAAAACTAAACCAGTAAAATCAGCTGTTAAAATCTGAGTGCGCATAAATACCTGGCAGGTTCCAGATGATGGCTAGACAAAGGCTGTGCAGTGCTCATCATACTAGAATTAATATTTCAGTGGGGTCTCTGTCCTTATTCACACTTTCTTCTTGACTTGGTACATAATTGTACGTGAAAAAACAGGTAAGATGCCGAGTTCTGCTGTGCTGGACACTGCCTGTTCTACTGAGTGAGTAGTATTTAATGTCATAGAGCTATGATTGGGGACTTCTAGATACTACAGAAAGTAACAGTTTTTCTGCTATTGTTCATTTTGGATGCTGGGAAGAACATGCATAATTAAATATAGTGGGCCTCTGTGCTAGAGCTGCAAACGCTGTACTTTAGGCAGTTGCAGCAGAACTGGGAAACTGATGAGGAATTCTAATAAAATTGCATGCATGCGTTTGTTCTCACAATTTTTTGTCCATCAGGCTGCAACACTGTATGCAGCGTTTCTGTTCGGCAGCACTTGGTGTCTGAACACAGTGGGTCTGCAAAAGGTGTGTTCCATCGCCTCACAGAGCGGTTCTGCAGAGACAGCTCATGTCAGCGTGCAGCTGAAGGGTGGGCTCAGATACAGGACAGCAGACTCTGCTTTGTGAAGCCAGGAGCCCACAGGGAGTATTCCAAATTAAAAGAAGCAGATTCTAGTTCATATTGTCAGTCATGTTTATTTTTCCCCAAATACATTTACCTTCCTATTTAACAAGGCCATTGAGTCAGGTTCCTGGGATGAGTGTCTTTGTTAGCTGTATGAGAGAGAGTGCTTTAGAGCAGGCCAGGGCTGACTCCTTTGGCTGGATTTCCCCTGCCCCAGTGCTGTGGCTGATGCAACTGGTAGGGTGCCATAAACTAGGGTGAGCCTCTGGGTTCACATTGGGTGAGCGCGGGTCTGGGTGATGGGGTGTAAATGCCAGCCTGGAGCCAGCCCAGCCTAGGTTACCTTCCTGCGCTCTTGCTGCTGAGGAGCAGCACCGGCACGAGGTGGTGTTGGGCGGCACTAGACCAGTTTCACAATCTGTGGGGCCTCATGCACACAGCGTGACCGCTGGGTCGACACGTTTTTATCTGAGCTAAATGTTTGGAAGGGTGAACGGGTTGAGTTTTCATCACCTCTTCCCTGTGGACCCTGCTCATTAATCTGTTCAGACCCATTCAAGTGTCTTGAAGCGTGTTGGACCATCGTTAGCCATGAGTGAACAGCTGCTGACCCAGTATTGACACAGGGATAAATTATTCAGTGTGTCTTATTTGGGAATTCAAAGGCTTTGTGATGAAACCTACAAAACTATATTATGTCTCTGACATTCTGAGGTTTCATTATTGTGTCTTCAATTATTCACTAAGCCTGCTTGTTCACCTCCTGGCACCCTGATGGAGCTGCAGGCTGGTGGCAAGTGGCAGACAGTGCTTTCTGCTCTTTGTTCTCATGGCTTTTTCTTGGTACCTTGTAGAGGAAATTTTCCTGTTGCTTACTGTCTTAAACATCTTCTCCAAGGTTATTCAAATTTTTATAGTTCACATAAAGTGAAGAGGCCACAACCATCCCTATTGTTTGGAGATTTCCTCAGAAAACTTGTAATTATTATTAACTTTCTCCTTCTCTAGAGATAGATTCTAGTTTTCACCATGGCGGCATTTATCCTGCAAGAATGCTGCAGTGAAACAGCAACATACTGTTTTTCAGAAAATCTCCTGTGGAAATGCCAAAATTGAGGCAGTGGAAGAGGAAGTTGCAAGAAGTAGTTAACGAAGGGTTTATCCTCAGGAGCACTGCTGATGAGGGCTCCGCGGGTGGGGTGTGCCTTGCACTTGAGGGCCTGCTTGGTTTGTGCCTGTCCTGAGGGACTCCCAGTTGAAGCAAGAGCTGGCTGTGCAGTGGTCGTTACCGCAAGTTGTTTAGTTGCTGAATGCTGAACAGATCCTCGGTACAGAAAACCTCACACTGTTGGTTTTGTAGGGGCAGTGGCTGTGTCTGTTAGTCGGGAGAGAATTAACGCTTGAAATCATTCGGCTGTTGAGCAGCTTCAGTGAACTCGGACTTATACCATCCTCTGGCCCAGCTTTGGCCCTGGGGAAGGCAGCGCTTAGCTTTCTCCTTCAGCATTCCCGTAGTCCGTCTTTCTGGAGGTGGGTGACCTGTCTTTGCCGGGCATGTCCCGCCATATTCTGACATTGGGACGCTTTTCTACCACTTGGCACCTGCCTGCATCAGGGTCCAAATGTAATGAGTTCCTGTTAGCTGTAGGTAACTGTGACGCATGAATGTTCCTCTTTGGTTTTGGTGTATTTGTAGCTGTATTTGCATGATTTGCAGTTTCTGTACAGTCCTAGCATTACAAGCAGCTATGAGAAGACAGTCCCTTCCTTCACTCTCTGTACCTTTTGGACTAATCTCACTTGACCTAAGTTTTGCTCCTTCCTCCACCTGTCATGAGGCCCCTCGTTTTGGGAGGAGGCTGTTTGTTAATAGAAAGATCCAAGCGTGCAATTTGTCCCTTTTCTCTAAGAAACTTCCAGCCGTGCACCCTGTACTGGACCCCATCCCTTGCACTGTTGCATGTTTCAGGGATTAACTGATGATGTCTGTTGCAGACTAGGAGTGACATGGTGCCAGTCACAGAAGAGAAAAGATGTGTGTAGGGCACACCTCATGCCCTTGAGCTGTGCAGGCAACTTACTGTCTTCAAGGGACAAAGCAGTTGTGAGACTCCTGTTAAAGTTAAAATCGTTAGTCCTCATTGGGTAGAGAGGTCTTTTAAAGAATGTCACACAAGTCACTGGGGAATCTGCTTTCCAAAGAGACTCCAAACTGTGACTGCAAGTCTTAAATAAGAGTACGATAACGCAAGAATTCGAGTGTGCGCACTTAGGGATAGAGGGATAATTTTCTCAGGAGTCCAGACTTACGCTCTGCAAGCAGGAAAGCCCCAGCATCGTGAGAGGCACTGGTCCTCACCAGCCCTGCTCGAGGCTGCGGCAGCGGCCGTCACAAAGAGCTCGTTCCAGCTCTTCTCTGAGTGTGTCCCAACAGAGCAGTGCTAAGGATGTGCTGCGTTGTGGTGTGTAGAAGTTTTAGCGCATGGTGGATAATTTTAGAAAAGAGAACCAACATTAATATTATGAACTCACCACCTGATGAAGGGGAAATTTTTTCTGTGGGTGTCCAGAGAAATGTCTTAATTTCTCCTGGGGTTCTTTGGGATGGAAAGTCTGAATAAGGGCTGGAGTCTCCATACCAAGGCATGCCAAATGCCTCAGAGTTTAGAATATTCTCTTCCAAGCCAGGACTTTACAGAAGTAATGGAGTTCACAGGATACGTGAGAAAGACCAGAACTTGTCTACACAGACGTAGCTTTTGCTTTCTTCGTCATCGCTTGGATATTTTCATCCAAATGAAGAATGGAGAGAACGTGTGGGGAAGGAACAGAGCCTGCCCTTTACTAGCTTGCCCTGGGCAACGAGCTTGGGTATGGTTGTCATTAGAGAACGCGCAGGCTCTTAAATTCAGGTATGTTCTGTAATAAAATGTTCTCTCCTGCCCACCCCAGTGATTTGAATTAAGTACAGTTGTAGCTTGGAGGTACAAGATGTTGGAATAAGGATTTCCAGGTGATGCTGCCTAGGGCAGCTTTCTGTCCATGGAAACGAAGCAGGGAGTGCCTCTGCACTGAAAAGCTGTTTGTGTCCTCCACAGAAGAAACCTTGCTCCTACACTCTTGTAACTTTTTGCTGATGCTTTTGGGTTTACAATAGACACACATTCAAGAAATGGACATAATACGGAATTTGGGAAGAAAGGTGCTTTTGTGGGACTGAAACAAATCTAGTGAGTTCAATAGCAAAGTTGGAAATGCAGGCAGTATTCTTGCTGTTGTCCTTGCCTGTAGGTGTAGGTGCTGCTAACTGGTGTTGGTAATTTCAGGTGTTAATTTCTGTGTGATGAGTAAAGAAAGGTGGATTACGTTGTTTTGTGGTAGTCCAGTGCAGGCAAGGTGATGTTTTGTGTTCCTAGAGCACAGACCCATGCTAGCAAGGGAGACGGTCCTGTCTCAGGGTTACAAAGCTGAGCACTGGGATGGGCACTCTTACTGCTGTGTTTTGTCCCTTCTCCAAAGGCACAAGCGGATCAGTCTGGTAGATTATTCATTTCATGGCTGTTGTAAGCAGCAATGTGAAACCTCTGGGGATCATAGTGAAAACTAACTCTTCATGCTAGTTCCTACTGTCTCAGGTCAGTGCTGATGTGTGGGAGAAGGAATAGTCCACAGTCCCTTTGCCATTCTGCCCTCAGTGTGGCTCTGTATGAAGGATTTTACAATGTATTAGAATGCAAAATTTGCTATTTTTGGACCTACCTGTTGCAGCACCACTGAAGAATGACACCTGTTCTGGAGTCAGTCCAAATACTGTTCTAACAACAAAACAGAGAAGTGGTAGGGCAACTAAAATGAAGCAGATGTTTAGCCGGGAAATAATTTACAATTGGCCAGTTTGATGGTACCTCTTGACCCTTTCAGGGCTGTTCAATAAAACTAGCAGTTTCCATGGCAACTACTAAATTACTTGGTGCTTCAGAGATCTGTGATAAAAGAGGCAAGTCATTATAAGGAAACATGGTATTGCTGTTTCTCCCCTTTGCATTACAAGGGTAATAATCTGGCAAAACTTGCTAAATGTGACACCCCTCCTGAAGAATTTTTCCCACGTTCACCTTGGCCAAAGAGATTTATATATTTAGTACTTTTGCAAATTTGATTTTTCCCCTTTCTCCCATCATCAGCTTTGTCCTTCTTGGCAGGCGGTGCTGACTGAGTGCAGATGGGGGGGTGGGATGGGATGGGGGACTGTGAGCCAAGAGGCAGGAGTCTGTGTCTGCAATAAATGTGTGCTGGGCGTCTCTGTCACAGCCCTCCTGAGCACAAGGGACTTCTCTGGGGGTGTGGACCAACTCCATCCTGCACAGTACGCTGCAGCCCCTGGGGTGTGAATACGTTACAAGTCACCGTTATCCTGTGCCTTTACTACTATGTATTTCATCGTACTTTTGTCTTCTATTTTGATGGCTCTTGGAGATTGTACTGTTCTGATTTTTTCTTTTTTCCTTCTTCACTTGTTTCTGTTCTGAGATAGGGATGTATCTCAAGATCAGGGCAGTCTTTAGAAAGGACCCATGGAGATACATGCTAGGGAAATGGCTTCAGGGCTTGTTTACAACAAAGCCCAGAATAATTCTGGAGGCTCTCAGGGTGCATTCCAGCACGCTTGCATCTCTACAAATATTTGGTTGTATGCAGAGCTGTTGTTTTGGTGGGATGTGTCTCCTATGTTGGGAAGACCATCTGTGTTAAAATCCTGAAATGCCTGTTTAAAATATTATAACGCACTAGTTCTTTTGACATTCAAATTGCTGTTTACATTTGATGCTCATCAAAGTTTATCTGACTTTCAGCAGTTATGGAGGCTTTGAGTCATTTGGATAAAATACATTGGTAAGGTAAGAGACCTGATTCTCTAAACCTCCCTTCCCCCCCTCCCCCCCCCCCCCCTTTTTATACAAACCTAGAACTGTGGCAGCTTTAATGAAATCTCAGATGATTTCTGCTGGATCTTTTCCCTCTGCCATTGACTGCTACACCTAATATCCATCCACCTCTCTCTTAACAATCCTGAAGCAAATATTTCCAGCTGAAAATGAGGAGTGAACTTGCTGGGTGACCCCAGAAGTGCCCCGTGCTCCTGCAGCGATTGCTGGGAGACTGAAACTTGGCAGGAGATTGGAAGGAGTCTGCATAAGATGCTTTGGGGACATCGGTGAATGTGTACTTAATGGAAATGCTGCGCTGTCACCTCTCCTTCGCGTCTGATTCAGATTTCCAGATGGGATGCTTCAGGAAGATGACATTTGATTTCCCAGTTTTCATTTAAGCCACAAAGTTCTGGTGTTGAAACCATAAGCTGATGGAAGCATATGGAATTAGTAATCTTAATTTTATTATTAGCCAACTTCAAACAGACCATCTTTTATGTGTCTGAGTTAAGTTCATAAGATGGTTGACAGATAACTGTTTGCTAGGTGATGTGGCCAGACTCAGTCATGCAGTTGAAAGGACGGAAGGCCGAGCTGCTGCTGTGTTAGTTTGTGCAGTTCAGTATCCTGAACTAATTTTGAGCCCTATCCTTTTGTCATATACAAAGGAAAACTACAAAGCTGTGGAGACCCGTTATGCTACTTTTCCACAGCCTGTCTGGCCAGTCTTCTGTTTTGTAACACTTTGGTATAACCACACCAAAGTGTCTTACCAACATTTTTAATCTGCTTCCTATTGTTTATATCTGTCTCATTGCCTTTCCTTTGCTGTACATGGTACTGTAGTACTTCTGGGAAGTCTGTTCTTGTAGTCTGAAGGTAGCCTTTTACAAGCTGCCCATTGCTGAGTCCGCACTCCTGGGTCATCTCTGCAGCGCTGCTGGTTCGCTGTGTGCCATCTGGCTGTGTTGCTTCCTCTGGCCAAAAGTTGCTCGTTCTTTCTTCGAGTTGAAATCAAAACACCTGAAATGACTTTGTGGTTGGGCTTGAATCTAGGTGGTAGAGCATGTAAGAAAGAAGGTAAGGGACACTTGACTGATCTTCCTTTGAAAGGTATATTCTCAGGGAATTTTGTCTCCACTGTGTTTTGTGATTGTTTCTAGTACTTGTTTCTCCTAATTTTCACCTGCTCAATAGTTTAGATCTGACTGCAGATGTTAAAACGGGCAAGGGCAGAATCAGATCTTATTCTTCCTGAGTTAAGGCAAATAGGCATTCTTTAGGATTGTGCTTATACTCTTCCTAACCTCATCATTAATGATAACTGAAATATAAGTAAAACATACCCTGCTGAGACTGGGCTGTTCCTGGGCATTTCCTGCAGAATCTGTATCTCCCACTTTCCTCTCTTTCTTCTGGAGAGAGAACACTTTTGGGTGACCTAGCTGGAGCCAACCAGTTGGACTTGACATCCAAATAACTGTCATGCATCTTCGTTCAGAGTTCAGATATCTCCCATCAGAGTGACTCAGCAAGAGAAACAAGAATCCTCAGATACTAAGTTTGAGATTCAGAGAAAAGCCAAGGGTCTGCTAGAAATATTTAAAAAAAAAAAAAAAATCAAGTAACTGTCTTCTCTGCCTGCGGCTTTTAATTGCCATTAAATGGAGTGAAAGACTATACAGCATCAGTTTTCTGGCCAGCGTAAGATTTCTAGGGAGGGATTGCTTTAAATGTGTTGTTTTGTTTTCTTTGTCAGAAGTATTTGTTGTTAAAACCAGTCCAAGTGAGCAGCTGTGGTTTTTAAAGGAGCTTTAGTTACCTCTGCTGTAATGCTAAAAAAGAAATAGAAAGAAATTTCACTGTAACTGGAGCTTCTCTCTCTAAGATTTTCTTTAAGAACAAAGTCACTAGTCTTTTTATCACGGCTGAATCTTGCCAGACTAGCTAGTCTTTGCAATGATTTCAGTACTTTCCCTTCATAATTACCGGATTTTAGTCAGCTGAAATCTGGTAAGATTCAGTACTTGACTTCGTTAAGTCGAGAGGGTTAAGTACCCTCTTTAATTGGCAAAGTCCTCAAATACCTGCTGATGTGACTAAGCAATCTGTACTGGAGGAGACCTTCACTTTCCATCCTTTTTTGAATGGCCGGCTATTATGGCTGTTGGATGTAAGCACACTCAGGTTCAGAGATTACAACTGAAATCGCAAAGCAGGAGAGGGCTCACAGAAAACAAATATTTTATTGGTTATTTGACTCAAAATTGGAGATGGCACTTTCTAGCTCCAAATTGCTGGTATGCAAATCACTACCTCTGCCTTCTAGCTATCTGTTTTTGTGGATCCTGTTTTATCTGTTTCCTTCAGTGAGGACAAGTGCATGCATTTCCAAAACAACCCTAAATGGTTTTCAGATTGGCAGCAATTAAGCAGCAGCTGAAAACAGGCCGATGTGCTGCAGATAATGGAGAAGTGCAAGGCACGGAGGGATTTTACAGAGAGTGAAGCCAAGAGGGTCCAATCTTCTGGGCAGAGGAGTACCACCTGGATTTGGAGAAAACCAAAAGTGCGGAGGTAGTTTTGAGAGACCTAGCTGCCAGGACCCACCTGCCATGTAGAAGAGAAGCTGGGGGTAGCAGGACATGTCCTGCTGAGGAGTGGGGATGCAGGAGGCAGCCGATGGCAAAGCAGTTAGCTGTGTTTTTGGATAAGATGGTCTGTTGATAGCTTGCATCTAGGCAGCCTGAGCACTGCCTTGGGTGACAGGGATTGTCATAAATTTGTCTCTCCTCTGGTAATCTAGGTACCACTCCATAGGAGACGCTCACCTGCAGGGTGTCTGACACCTGCATCCTCTGAGACTGACAGGAGGCTTTGCTGTCAGACGCTTGGCAGTATTTTCCCGTGAGAGTGCCACTCGAGCCTGTGGTGTCCTGTGGTTTGTGTGCTGCAGGAGCTGAGGGTTCCCTTGGCCGGAGAGCTGGCTGGTAACTGTGTGCTGCACCTCGGCTGGATGTGCAGATGTGCCATTGATGATGTCTGCTGGAGCTGCTGGCCTAGAAAGAAGAGAGTAATGCTGACGACAACCACCATAGTATTATTTATCCTTATGTCCAGATGTCGGGATTTTGGTCATCTTCAGTAGTCTCACTGCAAGATGGCAATTACAAATCATTGCACAATGTTCCTTTAATCAGCAGTTGCACAGCTGGGGAAGGACCTATTTTCTTAACTGTGAATCCAGATCACCTATGTCGGGACCGTCTGTCCAGTCCATGAGTGCTGCATTAGCTGACATGGATCTTTGAAATATCCCCTGCTGGATTTGTTGAGTGCCAAGCCTCATGACTGTGGGCTGACCAGATGCTTTAATGTCTCATTTCTGGATTTTATTGTGGGTTTTCAGTGTGATCCACCTAAACTTGTACAGCCTGCCAGCGTGCAAAATGGAGAAATGCTGAAGGGGGGGGGGGGCAGTCATTTGAGCTGCTACTCAGATGAGTAATTCGAAATGAGACAATGAAACTCTGTGCTGGAACACTCAAGCTGAATAGCAAAGAGAGTTCTCGTGGTGGATGTCTTCCAGTTTAGGACAGATTTTTATTATTCCCTCTTTCCCCTTTGTACTGTTTTTTCATTTGTCTTTGCTTTTAAGGGTATAAGAACAAATAATAGCATATGTTTGTATATTCTTGAGCTCTGCAAAGGTTCTCAACACTTTCAGCCTGTTAGAATTGGGAGAATTGTGAGCAGATGTACACTGGCAGTTAAATATCAAACGTTAATACAATTTAAATCATGGTACAGTGCCAAAACTAAACAAAGCACTAGGTAATATGGTGTTAAAAACAGTCCTGCCACTGCCCCGAACTTCACGGAGAAGCAGCCTACAGGTGTCATCTAATCCATTTATTTTAAGTTTTGTGTAATTCTGTATCCAAGATTGGTGTTACTTCTGAGCAGGGTTAAGGGTGGCTTATCTTCTTCTGCAATTTCTAAAACAAGTTGTTTTGCCAGAAATTGGGCAAAAAATTGTCCCCGTTTAGTTGGGGAGGAATTCTAGAAGATGCTGTAATTGCATCTGTGCCTGTCAGCCTTAAACACAAGAAGCTGGTTGTGCTTTCCCTGGGCTGTATTTGGACATCAACAGATTGGTTGTTACTTGTCTAGGGTACTTTTCTCCACTCGTGGCTGGTTTTCGTATTAAATAAGGCTTGAGAGTTGTAGCTGATAAAGGTAGGAATGTTGTCTGTTATGACGCGCACTTATGAAAGGTGGGGGATGCCCTCTGAAGAGAGGATCTTAACTGTAGCCACTGTTCCTAAAGCGAGCCAGGAGTGGGCAAGAATGCACCAACAACAATAAGCTACATGAAAAGCTTGGCTGTTAACTTCTGCGCTAACCAATATAACTAAGCAAGGATTTGACTCTTTGTTACTGATGATTACATTTAATTCAGGTGTGCAAGTGATCTGGGCGCAGTCTCCCACTGGAGATAGTGGAAGCACAATTAATAAGAATAATGAAATGCTCTTTGGATAAAACAAGGCACGATATTTTACACACACTCCCATCCTGTTTTTCTGTATAGACTCAGTGGGCTTAGAGAAAATTTCCATTTCCGAGTAGTGTAGTTCCTGTAAGAAACACCTTGGAAATGGGTAGAAGATAAAGAAGCTATGCTGCAAAGACAATAAATTTGTCAGATCTCTGCTTGTTCTTTAGGACAGGCTAGCAGTAGTGGTTCAGGTGCCAGCCGAGCATATGGACTGTGAAGGAAAGTTGTTATCTAGGGTGCAGCCTGAACTTTGTGAAAGCGGGAGTTCAATTCGTATGGACGGCAAACAGTATTTATGCATGTGCTGCATGTGTTCTGAATTAAAGCGCATTCTTCCCTCTCCTCACATTCCTGAAATCCCACAGCAGAGACTTGTCCTGTATTTTTCTCTAAAATTTGGCTGTAAAGCAGTTACAGGGGGAGAGGAAAGATTCAACCTGGTGCTTGGCCCCAAGAAGTCGTTGCCACATTTTCCTCCTTTTCGTTCATCACACGTGTCGTATTCGTCAGCCTCTGGCCTGGCTCGCGTGGGCGGCAGTGAGGGAGCTGGCTGGTGGACGCCAAGCAGTCCCGGGCAGGGCAGTGGGTCGGTCTGTCCAGGAGGTGTTCTGCAGACTCAGGACAGGCTGATTAAATGCATCATAGATTATTCATGCTATTTTTGGCATCATCTCCTGATCTGGCAAACCAAGGGAGCATTGTGGAAAAAGTGTTTTCTATGTGTTTGCCTTTCCTGTCCAGATAGCCGGTTGTCCAGGGTCCGAAGCTGACGTGAATACAAAGGTGTTTTAAATTT
The DNA here is from genome assembly GCA_031468815.1 of Morus bassanus. Taxonomy (NCBI): domain Eukaryota; kingdom Metazoa; phylum Chordata; class Aves; order Suliformes; family Sulidae; genus Morus; species Morus bassanus. The sequence goes on from CM062577.1 coordinate 21,175,165, forward strand.
CCTCCCCTGTGTACAATGGGAGTCTTTGTCTAAGGCTGAGGCATTTTTTTCCAAGTTTTCCATGTTTGTTTGACAGTAATTTTCTGCTCCAGGTTCTTCTGATACCATTCCAGTTTTGTTCTTCTGTATCCATCATCCAGTTACAAACTGGCCAGCAATTCATTATGTAAATGAGTCTCTGGGAGTGAAGTTTGACAAAATTATCAGATGAGCCCTAGGAAGGTGGTGGGGGCACAGAAAGGCAGCGTGGTGTTGCTGTGTACAACAGCAGAAGGACCACCTGCAGAAAGGGGGTTGTGCAGAGAAGGCAGGAGGCGCAGATGGAGGCACAGGAGGCCCTGGGCATCAGGGGAGGCAGGGGGGTGCCCGACCCATGGCAGATGGAGATCCCAAAGCCAGGATAGTCTTTGTCGCTGCACTCCTTGTGGGCAGCCTGTGGCCAGCAGGATCTGTGCTGGAGTGCTCGAAGGGATTCAGCTGTGCACACGTTGTCTGCTGTGCATAAAACTCTTTAAAGGGTTACCCTACTTCAGAGAGAAAAGTAGGGCTCCTGGTTTTCTGCCTGGCTATCTTGATGTGTCCTAAGGCAGCCGGGTGACAATATGCTCTCACAGGGCTCCTATGTGCCAGTTAATCCCCCAGTTCTAGCTGTTTTAAAATATTTATAAACACTATACCATCCTGCCCAGTAAAGACTGTAGTATGGACTACTGTTAGAAAAATGCTTGCACCCTGGTACTAACTCATATTCCAGAAACATGAGCTCATGCTTCAGACTTACAAGAGACCGTGGTAAGACAGGACTGAACTCCTGCGGCTGCTGCTTCCCTCTAACTCTTGCAAGCATTGCATGTGAGACACGCTAAGGATCTGAGCGATTTATTGCTGTGGATTCTACAGGGAAAAATGGTATGAGCCCAAAGAGTTGTACTAGAGCCTGCTACAGATGCCAGTACAGCATGAGTATTTGCCTAGATCCCTGGTCCAAAAAATTAAAGTATATTTTGATACCTATTCGGTAAGAAAAGCATTGAGTTGTCTTGGGCTTCCTTTACTGGGCTTGTTTTTATTTAGCAGAATCCTGGGAAACATAAAGGTCTCATTCATATTCACAAATGCTGTTTCTTTGTACTGTATTTTTATCTTCATTTCATGTTTTGTATTAATTGTAAACCAATTACTCTTGCTTTGCCTAAAATGGTTCTTGTGTATTGATATTAGAAGGGTTAATAAAAATTTCAGAACCCCTCTTAGTATCAGCCATTTCAATGATGACATTTACATTCTAATCCTGTTTCAGGTTGCACGTGAGAATCTAATATTCAGGGTCTAGACAATTATCTAGATGGGATCTCAGATGATGAGGAGCAAAAAACCTAACAAGCTTGTTTGTATTGCCTGGACACTGCAGCAATCAGTCCAGTGGCAACTCCTAGTAGGACAGATAGAAATTCTCCTTGTGCATTAAATGGACTGTAATAAACACAGATGAAAAATACTATCCTGTACAGAAACTACACTGGTCAATAAATTGAGCAGAACAAATAGGACTCGTGCTTTGAATTGTAGAGAGAGATTATGCCTGATTGGGCAGACTGACTCTGCTGCAGCCCAGCCATCAGTGGTCCTCCGTAAAACTGGAGTGTCTGGTTAGGAAGGTGGTCATTTGCATTGTCTTGCTCATACAATTTTTCTAAAATTAAGCTGGGGGTAGAGAAAAGCACTAAAAATTATATTCTTGCCATGAAAATACGGCACGTCCTGAAAAGCATGGGGCAAAAAGGCAAGTCTGAATAAAGGGCAGGGGGAGGACAAAACATGAATGAGGCGGGAAGACCTGTTACCTTTTGGATGGGTCCTGTGCAATGCAACTTCAGATCGCTGGCATTCTGTACTTGGACTTGCTGTATGAACAGCCTCTGTTACAGGGCCAATTTTCTGCATGGCTTTGAAGTCTGAAGTGCCAGATATATTTTGCAAGTTAATTAATTAGAATAATTTATTTTTGCTTCCAGAATGTCAACAGTGCTTTCAGTGGTATTATGGATTAAAAAAGCACTAATTATTCTCTGTTCTCCTTCCCAGGCCATCTCCACTTGGCTATATGAAATCTTTAAACTGGCTGAAGAGAGGCTAGTTGTTTAGTGGACTAAAAAATGACTGTATGAGACTGCAGTATGGTCTGGTTTCCCAGAACTAAAGGTCCATAGGTGCATGGGATTACTTGCTAACAACCTCTCTAATTTAGTATCAGTGACTTGATAAGATCCGCTGTTTGGTAGAGCTGTCTTTTACCTTTTAATCCTCTTCCCTTCCCAAAAGGGTCCTGCTGGTAGTGCTGTATCCCTGCTCTCCCTGTTCTTACTTCAGGGGCTGGCAGTGGAGACATCAGTAGATGCACTGTGCAGAAGCTGAGTTGGCTCTGGCTGGAGGGTTGGGTGCAGGTGCTGTTAACCCAAGGCACGCTAGTGAATCTGGAGACAGGAACAGCAGAGTATGTGCTCGATCATGCTAACACAAGGAGAGGAGAAAATAGTTCCCACTGAGGGAGATGCATCTAGTGCTAAATTTCTGCTGAGAGTGAGACTTTCTTTTTGCACAGTGCCTTGTTCCAGGAAAGTATGATGCAGAGATTGAAAAAATGAAGATTGTTCCAGCTCTTTGTATTACGTTGAGGATGCAAAGAGCCACAGGTTAGAAAGAAAGCACCTGCTGTTCATTTGTCCTGTTGTTAGCGAAACATCGTTTTCTTGTTGCTTTAAGCTTCTTAAAAGGAACCAATAGGATTTTTTTTATCTGGGACACTGGAAAATTAATGTAACTTTTACTGTAGAGTGAGTACTCTTCTGTCTTTGTGTAGTGTGATTAAAAATGTAAAGTTCGCTGAAGCGTGGGAAGACTCTGTGTCGGGACTGGAAAGCTGCTCCTTGTCTCATTTCTTCAGCTGCAGCTGCTGGCTTCCTGCCTTTCCTTTTCCTCTCCTCTTCCAAAGGGTGATTCTCACCATTTCCTCTTTGCAGATTTTTTTCCCTTGATACAGTGTCTTCATTCCAATGCTAAACTAACTTGTGAATGCCTCTTGGGGAGGAAATAGGTGATGTGAATGCTTTTTATTTATTTTGTTAAAGGTCTCTGGGGAACACAATGTGTGGAGAGCATTCTGTATACGCTGGAAACTGGAGGAGAAAGGAAGGAAAGGGTTCCTGCAGGAGAAAAATTGGCCAAAATCTTCCTTTCAGTTACGATTAATAGGTTTTTCTTTTGGGCTCTGAATGCTGTGTTTGTATTCAAATTAAGCAGTTTCCAGAGCGGATTTCCAGGAATAGATGTGTGGAGGGGATAAAAACACTTTCCAGAAAGGACGTTGGAAATGCATGGTACTGTACTGCATGCTGTTTGTGAATCTCGTCCCTGTTTTGTTTTCAACTGTCAATCTTGTTGTCATCTGGAGCCTGTGGTGTCTCCGCTGTAAGCAGAGCTTGGGGGATGAGGACTCTGTTTTCTCAGCATTTGAGATGTGCTCAGTGCTCCACAAAAGTGACAGGGTGGTATGGGCAGGTGCTAGAAACCAGTGTCCCTGCTGTAGCCGGTGGTTCATTCCAGCTAGGCAGGGCCCTTCACATGCAGGTGGTACGAGTTCTTGGGCAGGCAATGGTGAGCAAAACAGGCCTGTTGCTCCTCTGCAAAGTGCTCTGAAACTTGTGGCCAAGCTCACCACCCCCCCACCCCACTTTGTGATCTTGCAGCTGTGGTGTGTTTTGTCCTGCTGGGAACTCATGTTCACTTGGATTTCTGTATGAGAACTGGAAATAGGGCAGAGGCTTCACCTGTGCTTTGTTTAGCTTGCTTTTTCTCAGTTTTCCTCACAGGAGCCATTTTTCTTCATGGGAGACATGAAAGCTGGTTGTTGCTGTGCCTATAGTTGTATGTTACTTCTTGTCCTACAGCCTTTGTGTGTACAGGATGGGATGTGAGAGAGGATTGCACTACATGGTCCCTTCTGAACCTTGGAAACAGAAGTCGTAGTACTCCTGTCTTCTGTAGGCTGTGGGAGGCTTGTATGCATTGCTTGTAGCATCCGTCTCCCTCCTGCCTTTTCCTTGAAACCCTGTATACAAGTGAATTTTGGGTTTCTGGGCTTAGCTGACTGCCTGCAGTGGTGAGGAAGTCGCGTGTTCCCAATGTGCCATCTGCCCTGGTAGTATGCGTCCTGAGAGAGGAGATGGCAGGCTCCTACCTTCTTGTAAAGTGTGAGATGTAAGAGGCGCCTAGACACAGTATGAAGTTCCCTTGCTGGCTGCTGCATATTTGTGCCCTCATCCTTGATAACTGATTCAGGCAGGCACATTTGTCCTGGACTAGCCTTGTTGGCTGGAAAGGTCCCCATCAGAGACATGCTGTGTCAAACTGCCTCTGTCATCAGGTGGTAAAGAAAGTAATTCAATGATAATTCTGAGGAAAAAAAGGACTTTGAAGTGTATGCCATGATTTAGGTGACAGCTCGCTCACTGCTGGGAGGACCCATGCTTGATGGCCACTGCGCTTGTTAGTTCTTTTTTATTTTCTTTGATTTAAAGCTTCATGCTAGTAATCTAATTAACATTGAGTTGGGTTTCCAGTACAGTAGCTTGTTTGATTCAATAAGAACACATTTATACTAAAGGTTAATGAAAAGAATTTTGCTTTCATTGAATTCATTAAAAGTGGTTCTACAATCAAGGCTTACTAATGAAAAAGAGATTAAATATTCATGTCTATAAATTTCTCATGTCATTTCTGGTTTTCCTTAATCTCTGCCTCCCTGGATTGGATTCCAAAAGTGTCTGAAAGCTCTAATGAAATACCAGTTTGGATATTAATTGGAGATTTATCCTGTTTATGTAAAAAGACTTCAACAGACGTATACTTAATGTATCTTGAGCACAGGTTTCTATTACAGATGGAGAGAAAAAGTGATTAAGTCTTATCCATGAAAGCAATATGGGGAGGCCAATCTCAAGGAGCAGTATTATGTTCTTAAAGCACTTATAAAACATTATTTGCATTTCTTTAACTTCTGTTCTGTCAGCTTTATTTGTACTATTGAAATAGCTTTGAATGAACCAGAAGTGCAGCAAAGTTTGCATCAGAAAGGCATGAAGATAAAACCTGAATAATGGGCATCAAAGGTGCTTAAAGATTCAAGACCTTTTTATAACATAGTGTCCAGATGTATGTGCTACAAATATATCTGAGTACTTTGAGCAAATATTGGATTATGGTTTCTGTGATCTCTTACCCAGTAGCTCTCAAGGAAGTTCTGGATACCCTTTGAGCCACAGCTTTGCCATCTCTTTGTGTGAGCAGAACATGTTTCTGCAGTTCTTGCTTTGTGTGTAGGTTCCCGGTATCCCAGTTTAGGGAGATGTGGAAGCTGTTTGGGAATGCTTTACAGCTGCATATTGATGTTATTGCTGATGTATAATAGATGAGATTTAAGTTACTTTGAAGGTATTGCACGTGTTCCCATGAATGATTTCCTTGGAAAGGAAGAAACAAAAAAAAATGCTCTTGTTAAAAATTATTAGTGTCTTGCCTCAATCGAAGTAGTGCATATGACTTGATGATCTTAAAGGTCTTTTCCAATCTAAATGATTCTATGATATATACATGGCTCCTGTCTGTATCTTTGCATCATGTTTCATTGCAACTTGAGCTTTCAGTACATTTTGGTCTCTGCTAGTACTAGATGTTTAAATTATACTCATTGGCAAGAACTGATGAGAAAGGCAGCGAGTTATTTGTATGCTGTGTGAGCCAACAGAACAGAAATGGAGGTCTCAATGAGCATTTGGTTATAAGTACGATAAGAATAAGTAATCAGCCACGTCCAAGGGGAGAGTTTTGCCTTAATGGTAATTACCATCCCTGGTCTCCAGAACAGTTCAGAGGCCTTGCAAAGGTCAATAAAGTCATCACACTGTGGAGATAAGTGACTGGGTGGCAGCCACAAACCAAACTGTGGTGTTGGATTTTTCCGATTATAGCATTGTGACTGAAGAAGCCAGAATGTGATCGTGTAGCCCAGTGTCCATCAGCCTGCGGTGGTGGGCAGATCTGTTATTTGTGACTTCTACCAATTAAGTAATTGACATTTCTTCTTCTTCCCTTTGGCTTTTCAGGCATACTTCCGACAGGGTGTGGCCCTTCAGTATCTTGGACGTCATGCAGATGCACTGGCAGCGTTTGCGTCAGGACTGGCTCAAGATCCCAAGAGTCTTCAGCTTCTGGTTGGCATGGTCGAGGCCGCCATGAAATCTCCCATGCGAGGTAAGCACCGGGAGATTTTCTCAAGGATGGTGATCTGCTGCTGAGGTACTTAGAGGTGGTAGTTTCAGTCAATGGGCGACCGACAGCATCTGAGGGGAGAGAACCTGGAGGCCTGAAGGGGAAGATTTCAGGCCTTGACTTCTCTGCCGAGTCAGCAGGTGCTGACAAGGTAGCCTGAAGTAGGAGGAGGAACAAAAAAGTATTCTTCTGATTCAATGGGACAGTACCATGGTGATACCCAACTTGAAAGGCACTGGAGGTGAATCAGACTGGTGTTGTGCTGCAGTTCCAATGAAGTCCTTGCTTGTTTGTCTTTTGTCCAGAATCAGTGCAAATAGAGAGGTGTGCACGACTGTGCACTGGCTTTATTACTTGGAACAACTTCCCACAGTGCTCCAGTGTTTGGCCATTGGGAACTGGGAATCTTAAATGATCTGGGCCAGTGTTTGCCCAGAAGAGCATGTCAGCAGCTTTTCTGTGGTACTAATGTCTCTCAAAACACAGCGTTCCAGAAGGCAAAAGGCTGTTCTGCTAATTCACTTATATTCAGGAAGAGTGTTGAAATCACATGGACCTTGAAGCCGTGTTAGCTGTACAGTGTTTTGCCTCTTTTTCATAATGTCCCCATTTCCAGGATTTTCTTCTCTAGAGGAAGGAGGTAGTCTCCTCTTTGCTCTGTTTCTCTGTTGCTCTGTTTCTCTTGCAAACTGTGTTGCAGTTTCCTAATGGTATTTCCTGGGAGGGAATATGGCAATTCTCATTCTCAGCAGACACTGCTGGGGAACCCAGGGCTTAGGTGCCAAGAAACACTGAAATGAAAAAACATGCCCGTTGGTGTTTCCTTTTTTACAGTGTTTTTCTCCATCCTCTAAAATGAATTCATGTGGAAGTTTCTGTCCTATATAGCAGTTGCCTTGTGAAGCTAATTTTGTTTGGTACCTAAAGGTGCTGTGGCTGCTGCTTAGAATGCAGGTGATGTGGTATTTCTATGTAAGCAGCCCCAAATTTGGCTGGATGATTTTGCTGCCCTGTTGCTGCAGCACTGCAGCTGTATATTTACACTGCTGCTCCCTACTGTGCTTCTCAGTGTTGCTCTTTTCCAGTTGTTATCCTCCCACTGACTGATTTGGCAGATTTTAGATTAGCCTTGCTTAAGAGTACTAGTTTTAGTTTGAGAATGTGTATATACTGTACTGCAGTAATGAATATTCAGGGTCTCTGTCCCACTGCACTAGGCACTCTGCAAGCACTTAAGTAGTTGTTATGTGTTGTTCTGGTCCCCTTTCCAAGAGCTCACTGCCTAGCAGAGACATAGAAGATCTCTCCAGGTATTGTCTATGGTGTAAAGCCAGTCCCTTGTAACTTAATTCTACCAGGATAGTAGACTGTTTGAAGCCATGGATAGACTGATGTGGGTGGTAGCTTCCAGGATACTTGCATTCAGAGAAAGCAGAGGAGCAGATGGAAAGGCAAAAGGGCTATAAGTGTCAGTGGCATGCTAAAGATTATTACATGCAGTCACTGATGGATTCAGGGGGCATGGGTCCACAGTACGTAGAGATGAAGGTGAAACTCCCTTCCTCAATAACTGAATCACTGTTGCTGCATCTTTTACCTGGTTGTGGCCGTGTCTCTTCCCTTACCATTTGCTATTGTACAGGAGCAGTAATGAGCTCCACGTCTGCCCTTCTGTTACCATGCTGGTTCTCCCTTTCCTACTGGACTTGAGGGTTACCAGGAGCACTTCCCTTGTGTTTCCCATTTTCTTCCTTTCTCCTTGTCTGTACCCCTCTCTCTCCCTATGTTTGCCTGGATTACCTGGCTAGGATCATAAGTAAGCTTCTTAAGACAGGAACTGAGTTCGTACGTGCTCTTGCAGTGATAAGCATAGTAAGTGGTGGCGTGTTACAGCAACCATTTCTGTCCTCTTACATCTGCATTTAATCCCAGGATCTAATTGGATGACAGTAACTGACAACGTGTTCACACTGTTGACATCTTCAGGGAAGTGTTAAAATCCTCTTTTGTTGTTGTTTATACACTTGGTGATTGTAGAGGGGCAGAAAGGATGAAAACAGGGAGCAAGTGGCTTTCTGAGGTTGTTACCGTAGCGTTGATTCAGGTGAGAGCATCTAATCAAGAAATGCCACTTGTTCAGCAAATTCTGGAGTCCCATCATATTGATGTCCTTATTGAAACATGCAGTAGTCTGGCAGATCCAGTGCTGTCATTCTGGAGGAGTACCTTCTCCTGCAGAAGGAGGAGCAGCTGCTTTCTGCAGTTTTTGTCACCTCTCTTGGTGCACATTGTGTGCTGCGGTATCTGGACGGGCGTAGACTTTGCAGACACTCAGCTGAAAGTTTGTGCTGAAGGAGCAGAAACTGCAGTGTTCTTAGACACTGCTGGTGGCCCATTTCCAGTTTCCTACAAAACTCTACAGGGGTCTTCTATATTCCTTCTGCCATTAGGCCAGTCTTCAGAGCTCAGTATGAGACTGCTCTGCATGCTTGTGCTGTCTTCCTGAAGTGCTTTCTGCAAGGAAGACATCAGCTTGCTAGTTGATCTGTATTGATGTACTAGATATTTGATGATGCATTTGAGCCCTGAGCCCATAATAATTGAGCCCATAATAAATCTTGGTTTGATTAGGGCAGTCTGGCCCTTAACTTGTGTGTCATTTGATTACAAAAAAACAAAGATGAGTTGTGAAGGTGATTTCTAGATGCAAATAACTTGGTTTGTTGAGTAACTCTGCCTTTGTTTTTGTATTTCAGAGTCCCTGGAGCCCACCTATCAACAACTGCAGAAGATGAAGCTGGACAAGAGCCCCTTTGTTGTGGTGTCTGTGATTGGCCAGGAACTTCTGACTGCAGGCCACCATGGGGCTTCTGTGGTGGTGCTAGAGGCTGCCCTGAAGATCGGCACTTGCAGCCTAAAGCTGCGGGGATCAGTGTTCTCCGCACTGAGCAGTGCGTACTGGTCCCTTGGGAATACGGAGAAAAGCACTGGATACATGCAGCAGGACTTGGACGTAGCCAAGACTTTAGGTAAGAGTTCTCATTTCACTCACTTGAGTGCTGGATTGGTACAGATGGAACAAATTAATAGCTGTGTTAATGGCCAGCATCTCTCTGTAGTGCTCAGGTTTCTGTGGGATTTCACAAGGTGCTAAATCAAGTCTGAAATTTCTGAAATGCGCACACTGTAGGCTTTTGCAGCCCTGTTACCTATGTGTGTGAGGGGGCAGATGATCAATGAATGTGCTAAGGTTTTTACAGGATCCTCTAATTTTCTGGTGTCATGTATGTGGGAACTGGTCTTATCCCCTGTATAGACTTGGGCTCAAAACCTTAAATGAGTCTTAAATAAATCAATCTGTTTTTTCAAGAATTAGATGGAAAAAGGTACTCAGTCTGAGCTTCTGAGGCAGTTGCCAGGGAAGGAACAAATCAGGAGTGAGATAATGGATGCACAAGAGGGTTTAAAAAATAAACAAATTGAAAAATCCCTCTTGTGTACGGTATTTGAGAGAGCTTTCAAACTTTCAGGGTGCTGTAGGAGAGGAGACAGTATGTGAGACAGAAAGGCTTAACCTTGCAGAAGTGGAGAAGATAGTGACTGATGGCTCTAGCTAGGAGAGTTTGCTAAAAGTATAGGGACTACTGTCTTGAAGATGATAGTAGATGTGCTTTGTGTCTGAGCTGAGCTGTGCTGCACAATTGCTTTCTGGAGAAAGCTGGCATGCTCTTTGCTTGTCTTAAGCCTGGGCCTTTGACTGACTTTCACAAAAAAATTGCTAATGTCAAGCAAGGAATAAACATGGAAGGATGAGAAATTGCCAAGTGTTAGGCCAAAGAAGAAATTAAAACAATTCTAAAAATAAGGTTGATGGCTATTGTAGGGGTTTCTGAAGGCCTGCAAAGAGGAGAGTTTTGGCTGTGTATTAAACATAAGGATGAGTTTGTTCTGATGCTGGTTCTCACACTGGAGCATCCCTTGTGCAGTGTGTTCCAGTCTTTCTGCTGGACACTTCCAGCGACGCCTTTGTTAGCTAACCTTTGTTTTGTTTGCATGTGACTCAGGTGACCAGACGGGAGAATGCCGAGCTCATGGAAATCTGGGCTCCGCATTCTTCTCCAAAGGAAATTACCGGGAGGCCCTTACTAACCACAGACATCAGCTGGTGCTCGCCATGAAACTCAAGGACAGAGAGGTAGGAAGCTTATTAAATAGACCGGTTTGGGAGTCAGCGCTGTGTGGTTTTCTAGAGAGATATGAACATGTCAAGAAGCCTTCTCTGTCTGCCCCATTATTCTGACAGTTTCGAAGCTACATGATTTCTCTTCCCAGCTGTTCACTTGCCTTTTGTTAAGGTAACTGTTTGTACCGGTAGATGCAGTATGTGAGTGAGGGTGGCAGGATGCTTGACTTGTCCTTTTGCCTTCCTCTGCCTCTAGTCTCCATCCGGCTCTGAGTAAGTCATTCTGCCTCCCTCTCCCTTCCTGTCCGTGTTGCCCGCAATGCATAGGTTCTAGGGTCTGAGGGTAGAAGCTATCGCTGAGTAGGTATCAATACATCATCTCTGCAGTTGAGCCCCGGCTGTCATCAGCTCTTGTTTTCCCTGTGATACACATGCTACTGATTTGAACTCTGTTAGGGTGCATCCTATATTGTGCCTTTTCCAAACAAGTAATGAGCTAGCTTCCCATCCCGAACGTTCGTGTAAAACATGCTTTGTTTAAGAAGTAGTGAAAAGAAAAAGAATCCATGGAAATCTGAAAATACCGTGTTGTGTGAAGTGTCAGGATTGCTTGGACTGGATCTGATTTGCCTTGACCATTTACTATTCAGCTCTCGAGGTGTTATGCTGGGCTCCCTGCCAGGCCAGGGAAGCATGCTGCATGGACTGAAGAGTCTGTCCCAAGAGATTTCTACTAAAAGTTCACTGTAAGGACAGAATCATAATTTTAGCACAAGTTACAGATACAAAATCTATTCCTGCCCACTCCAGCAGATTCCCCTCTACTGTGAATATGAAAACAGAGGGCTTGTGGGTTGCACGGCAGGTGAGGGGAGTGGCCAGAGGCAGCAGGGCAGGTGTGAATTCATGTAAATGCAAGTGGTTTTGGGGAGATCAGTTTCCCACTGATAAGTCGTTGAAAAGATCCATTTGAATTAGCTCAGTGCTTAGTGAAGTGTTATTTTATAATTTAAATATCAAGTAAGCCTTCAAGATATGTTTTTTCAGTAGGTTGTGGAAGGACTGTGACTAGGGGAGGGACTGCTAGACATTTCCATGATTATTTTACCAGCTGGAAAATCTCCTGAATCACTTCTGATTTCCTTGTTTTCTGGTCATGCAGAGCAGAAAAGCTGTTACTCATCATTGTTTTTATAGTTTTCTTGATTAGGGGTCCCTGTTCCTTCTAAGAGTCTAATCTACATAGCTGCTCCTCCTCTGTAGTGTTTCTCTGAGCAGCAGATCCCCCTGTTGCAGGGAGGAGACTGAAGGAAATATCGGGAAACTTGCTGTGCTGGCGTGTGGCGCAGGCGCAGCAGCCTGTGTGTCCCGGAGCCCCTGGACTGGTCCGGGGAAGCAAGTGCTGGTGCATGTCACTGACTTCAGGCCGCTGATCTAAACAGATCCCAACGGTTGATCTGGGAGTAATCCAGGGAATGAAGGCTAATCGTGATAGTTTATGACACATCTGGGCACGTAATTAACAGTTATTGACAACAAATGACTACTTGGTTTAGCAAGAAAGCTGAGCTTCTTGGATTTCCTGTAGGATGTAACCACAGGAAATTAATTTGGCGCTTTCTGATGACATCATCTTGACCACAGAGCTTCCTCTGAACAAAAAGCTGTTTTTCTTGGCCTCCTTTGCAGACATTTTTATAATGCAAATGTTATAAACTTGCAGTAGTGCTGATGTGAATTCCACCAGAAGGGAATTTGGTGTGCGACTGTAATGAGGTAATTGTTTTACCTCTGACTGTACAGAGAATTGGCTTAGAAGGTAAAAAGTGCTCCTTTGTATGGGAGACTGCTACCCTCAGAGGGAGCATTGGGTTCTGAGGCTGCTGAAGCAAATGTTTGTACCAGGGGCTTCTGCTGGATTGCATCGCCATAAACCCAGGAGGAAGTTCCAGAGGGTCTGGCTGTAGCATTAGGATCTGTCCTCCCCCACGCAAGCCTTGAGAAGGGAAACTTTGGTAGCTGAGTGGGGAATCATATAAGCTGCTCAGGTCGACTGAAGATTTGAAAATGTTTTTCTCTCCCTGCCACAGGGAGTCTGTGCAGCTCCTGTTAGGAGCACCATATCTTACCGAGCGCAGTCCGTATGTCCAGATAGGTCATCCACTCTTTGCAGTCACAGTATGGGGACAAGTTCAAGCTGTTTTGTGATACTTTTGGCCAGAGAAATAATGGAGCAAAAGTAGCTGGGATTTGGCAGACCCCTAATGTCTCCAAGAGAGACCTTGGCTTATTGAACATACATGTGTGTTTGGTCTATACAGATGAGTAAAAAAACTGGTTCTTAGCAAGATGCTGTAATGGGCACCATGAAGTAGCCATCTCCAGTGTCATTTCAATGCTATCCATCACAGTTGAGTGATGGGTTTGATTTTTTGACAAGCTGCAGTGGCTGGCCAAGAAATCCAGATGAGGTAATTCTGTGAGATTGTTTCTGAAAGAATTAGCAGACTTAAAAGTACAGTTGATTCAGGAAACTAGAAATCATAAGTCTTTCTGTGCATTCTTTGGTTCCTGTGGAGCTTTGCAGATGATCACTGTGGTCAGTAGGATGCCATCCTAAAAAGGATGACAACAGAAGTAGTAGAAGAGGGGAAGGTAGGCAGGACCATCTAGACACTTGCCTCTCTTCTGTTGGAGGTGAGAGCCAGAGTTCAGCTCTGAGATTGTTTAGATGCAGTTAAAGAGGAAATAGCAGCGCAGCTTCGTAGTCTGTCATTTCTCTGTGAAGACGAAGCAGAGCAGATTTCAGCGTAGGCTGTCTTGGCCTGCTGCAGACCCTGGGAATATACTCAAGCTGAGAATCCTGATGAAGTCTATGCTGCTGCTCTTACAACGATGTCTCCTCTACTGGCTGAAGTGAAGCTGATGTGGACGTACCTGTCCGTGCTTCAGCCATGCCACTGGTGGCAGTGTGGATGTCACTGAACTGTGTCTTTACGGCCCCTAGGTAGGCAGCACAAAGTTTGACCATCCCTTCCTAAGTGAGTGGGATGCTGCGCAGCTCGTTTGGACATGGAGCGACCACAAGTAGCTCTGTGTGCGTGCACATTAGGGAGCTCGTCTTTGAGCAGCTCCATTAGTGCTAGGTCTGACTAAGACCCACTTAATTTGTGCACAGAGGTGGAAATAAAACAGTCGGGCTGGTGGGTCCCCTAGGTACAGGCTTGTCTTTTCCTTTCTTGTTCAGAGCCAGCTGCAGGCTGTTAGTTTAACCACTCATGTCCTGAAATAAGGGCACGCTGTCCAGCACGGGGGTTAGTGCTTCTGAACAGGGATGAGAGGATCTGCTTTCTAAGCTGACCTGGCTACAGTGGAGTAAAACGTTGACTTTGTTTCCTTGCTGCTTGAAGATGCTCGGATAAAGAGTTACAGCCCTGTCCTACACCAGCAGTAGCCTCATGTTCTTGTGACGTATTCTGTATTTTTTGTTACTAAAATGTCAGTGCACGCTGTTTTTTGGTTAATGTGCTGAGGAAGATACGTACTGGTAGCTTGGGCTGCTGCTCTTTTTTCGAGTTTTTACATAGTGCCCATGAAAGGTCTGTGAGTTTAACCAAGAGAGGTTCCCTAAACCAGCAACCAAGGTACTTGTGATGTGCAGAAGGAAGAGTGACGGACTGTGTTAAGAGCCATGCCCTTCAAATCATAAATTGCAGAAGTTACAAGTTCCTTTTTCAGATTTATTGGCCTGGTTCCTTAATGGTAGGCTTCAAGGTGTGATGGCTAAACACTCAGTCAGACCCTGTCTTTGCCGCAAGAAACAGGCCACATGATATTGAGGGTAGAGCCAGGTGTTGGCTCTCATGCAGAGTTTTGGCTCATATGGGTCTGTTGTGCCACTGCAAAGGCAGAAGGAAGTCCAGGAGTTCACTTCATTGCCTCAGAGCAAAAGCAGTTTGTTCCTTGCCTCTGTTGGGGTTTATAATATAGCTGGTACATGTTAATTGTATTGCAGTACAAAATCTATCCGTTTTTACTGATGGAGATGCAGACTGTTATGTCTGTACTATATTTTTGAAGGAATTACTTTGTTTTTGACACCAGGTAACCTGATCTTCTGAAATCCATCAGGTAACCCATGTAGTGTGTGTTGATGCCACATCACAAGCTGTAATTTAGACAAGGGTAATGCAACTGATGAGCTATGCCAGGTTCAGAGGAAAGGTTGGAGTCAAAAAGTAAATGTGAAAGCTTTTGATGCCTGTAACAGTAATTTCCTGTGTCCCTATTCCTCTTCATCTCTAGCTGCTCTGCAGGTGTGCAGAACTGTCTTGTATTACGAATTGTGTAAGGCCAGAGTGCCAATGGTACAGCTAACGGTGGGTGATCTCTCAGGATGCGTTGGAGTGGCCCTTGTTGATGACCATTTGGAAGGATCTGTGTTCCTTCCAAAGCATTTCATTTGGAAAAGTACTTGAGGGAGGGTTTTGAAGCTGTGAGGACTGACAAGCAGAAACGGAAAGGGAGGGGAAAGCTGTGGAGCCCCTCCTCGGGTTCAGTGTCCAAACCCTCACATAGGCTGTGCTTGAATCCTGTCTTGCAGAGGCCACCGGTACCGCAGGGACTCCGCAATGTAATAGCTCTCCTCTCTCCTGGGCTGTCAGACGCCTTCTATTATAGCCCCACATTCGAAAATAGCAGGGCAGTAAGGCAAAATCATAAACTAACCATAATAAAATTAATGCTTGTGTGAAAGTGCCTTGCCAGCGCTGAGCTTTTGGGAAGGATGATGTTGCCAGAAAGCCACTGGGTGCTGGCAGCTCCTGTGTGTTGGCTGGCTGGCACGTTTGGAGCTGAACTGGGCCTTTTGTTAAAGATGCAGCATCCCTCTTCACTAGGCGGGAATGAACAGAAGGCATTGGGTGAGGAAGGAGGATTGTTTGAGCCCCTGAACTCTCCCTGGGGCTGGGATGAAGATGCAGCTGAACAACTCGGGTCTGTTTCCTGCTGCACCTTTTCTCAGGGCGTGACTGTGGGAAGGGCAGTGGGGCCCGGAGGAGAGCGGAGGATGGACAGACAGACAGACTTTGACAATGCTAGTTTGCCCCTGTGTTGACTCAGGATGCCCAACAGCTTGCAGCAATCATTCTTGGCCCAGTTTTGAAGGGATTTCCCCCTACCTCCCCTCTAGAAGCAGCTATTTCTGGAAAGAATAGTTGCAGAACTGGCCAGGGCTCGATGCCCTCTTGTTGCTGTCCATTTGTTTCTATGGCCACTGGCTGCTGCACTTGGATATCTCCGTAAGCATATGATGCCCTGAGAATTGTCTGCAGCAGGTGGATATGCTCAGTAACCAGACCGATGAACTAGATTTTACTGTCTCAAGATGGTTTGTTTTTTTTTTTCTTTAAACAATTGCAAGTGTAAGGCAGAGTTCATGTTTGGTGCAGCTTCAGCGGATTTTTTTCAGAAAAGTTGACTATTTGCAGGAAAAGGTGATGATGAAGATGATAATTAGAACTGGGTGGTTAAGTGGCATAGAAGAAAGGTTAAGCAGGCTTTCCTGGGTCTTCTCTGTCACCTTGCTCTTGCATATCTGTGAAGGTTCTTGTGTGGTAGAGGAAAAATCAGAATGCAGAAATTGCCGTTATAAAGAGAAACCATGGGCTTGAAGCCCAGGAGACTCAAGAAGCCAGTTAGGTGCTACACTTTCTACTGCAGAGAGAGCATTGCCATGGAGCTGACTGTGATGAGAGGCCTTTGCTGGCATCAGGGGACTGTCACAATGGAAGGTTGTGAGGGATTACCAGCTGCTGTGCATCTCTGGAGGAGGAGCATTAGTGAAATATGATTGCTGTGACAGACATAATCAGTGTCTGGATTCAGTTGGTAATTTGCAGATTCTGCAACTGTCTGAACATACTTTGTGTGCAGCTCAGCCGCCGGTGGTTATTTAGGTTTGCAATTCTAGTAGTTTTTCCCAGTCCCCTTTAAAGCATCCCTGAGCCAGCAATGAAACACAGCATAAAGCTCCTACATTTTGTAAACTACAGCTACTTACTGTCAGGCTGTGCAAGTCAAAGATCAAATTTCACTTTCTTATTTCCAGAAGGAGATGCAGAAGGAAAGATAGATCATTTCTTTTTACTGAAATGTGTAAATTCTGCAAAGCCAAGGTTTTCTTCCCCTTCCTGAAGGAAAGGGGAAATGCTTTCCAGGTGTCCTTCCTGCCATGCTTTTGTCTGTACAAGCCACAGCTTCAGTAAATAGCAAAGCTTAAGTATTTAGCCTTTTGCCTGAACTCCTTGTGTGCATTGTGATATGGGGCAAAAGAATATTTTTTCTTTTCATGTTCCTTGCCAATCATTTTAGAAATATCTATTCTGCTGACTTAGATAAGGAAAAAGACTGGAACACAGTCTGAGTTCGAAGTGGCACAGCTGTCCTTCAGGAGCGACTCTGTCTTCAGTCTTCCTAAAATACGACCTGTGGGGCACTCTGGTGTGCTCTGAACCTTGCCTGCAGTGCTCTAAGCCACCCTGCTCTGGGATGGTTGTGCAAAGGCCAGCGTGCTGCTGATACCATAAGCTGGTCACTCTTGGCACTGCAAGCTGAATGGCTCCAAGCAAATGTGTCGGGGTGGTATCAACTCTGGCTCATGTTTGAGCAAGGTGTGTGTGCCCCTAGCTGAACTTCTTTCTGAATGAATGGCACGAGAGCTTGTCTAAAATGCAGAGTGCCTCCCTGGCTGCCTGCCCACATCCCTTCCTGTCCCAGAATGATTTCTGTGTTTGGACTCTGCTGGCAGCCACAGGGCTCCTGCCAGAGATGAAATTACAACTCTCCGTGCTTCAGTTGCAAGGGTCCCTGTGCTAGCAGTTGTGCTGCAGATTTGGCTGGAAGCATGAATCTGTGCAACCCTTTCTCTCTGGAGAAACCATCACAGGGCATGTCAGTGTGGAGTGAGCTCATCAGAACATGTGCAGCTGATTAGTTGTGGGCCAGGTTCCCCTCCTGGTTACCTTGTCAGGCATCCAGAGTCCTTCCACAGCTGTGTAGACTTCCCCCAGGTTCGCACTGCTGCAGCCTGTCACTGAGATGAAGCTGGAGTAGAGTTCACGCTCAACAGTGAGCACAGCTCTTCCTTTCCGCAGTGCCAGTGCCTGACCTCGCAGCTGGGATGTCAGCAGCCTGCACGTTCCGGCATGCGGCTGCACTGTGCCATGTCCTTGCAGAGTCAGTGGTGCTGCTCAGCTGTTGCCCAATTCTGTCACTGCGGTTCTCCCCGGAGCAAGCCAAGTCGCTTCACGGAGAGTTGCTCTTCCAGCTGTGAGCAGCTTCCTCAGTCCCATTGCAGTTGCTTGGACCCTGAGAGAGAGGAGCTTGTGCATTGCATTTTTGGAGCATGCTGGGGTCTGTCTCTTCCCTTCAGGGCAGGCACAGCTGGCATCCTGGTATGTGCCAGGCCCCAGGAGACATCTGTGGCTGCTAAGGGTACATGTGCTGAGCAGGTACTGTTCAGACTGTGTGATGAGGTTCTGGAAAAAGTATGTTTCTGACTTGATACTGGTAACAGCTTCCATGCCTGTACCACAAACCTGGACTAGCTAGCATAGAGCAAACAGAAGTGCACTCGTCTCTATACTACCATGTACGTTCAGGAAGCAAAGAATGATGTTTCTGTAGTGCAGAACGTTTTCTCAATTAATTTGTTGTTCTTCAGTGTCCATATTGCTTGTGATCAGTCCAGTGCATTTTTAACATAAATGTTTGGTTATGTGACAAACAGCTCTTGAGCGTGGGTTGGGGCTGATGTGGACTCTGCTAATGAGTTACGTGGCACTTCTGTCTCCATAGCTACGTGATGTAGTGAACTGTTGACAACAGTGTCTTATTACACATGCTACGTCCTATATGTACATGGGAAAGGCAGGGAGAACAACTGGAAAAGAGCATAATCCACTAAAAAGGGCCTGTGGGGATAATAAAGCAGCCAGAAACATTGGCCCTTTCCTTCCAGAGTGGTGAACCTCCCTGTCCCTTACCTGTACAGGCTGGAGAGATGTTGTGTAGAAGGGTGGTGGAAGGATGATCGTCATTACTGATTTGGGCCCTGCACTCACATCTGAACTGTCTGGCTTCTGTTGCGTGGCAGTACACCGTGCTGGACCTTCTCTTGGTTTGGTATGGTTCAGGCCATCCTGCAAGGCTTCATGAGATAACAGCGCAGTGAAGACTGGCTGGAGTCCTGTAGTCTGTCTTGTGTGTCTTGTGGGGTGGGATGGGCCGGACTGTTACTACCCCATTCCACTTCCAGTCACAGCCTGAGCTTAATGTGAATGAAACTTTGCACATGTGTGTGATTTTTTTCTTACAATTGTTGATAGTTTTTTATGAGAATTTGAGAAATGTATGCAGTGAGGTAGAGACTATTCTGGTTAGCTAACATGTGCTTGCAAAATCTCATTTGTATTAGGTTCTGATTTCTGTAACACGTATAGAAAGCACACTCAGACCTTCCATACTGTGTAGTGAAACAGGCTCTTTCTGTGTCTGCCTGTTCTTCCTGAGCAGTATCTGAACTGCTGCCAAGAAACCCCTTCCATTTATGCTTCTGCTCATGTAGTGTTAGTTACTTGGGTACACAGCAGTGGGCTGGATGCTGCTCCTATTCTATGCAGAATTTAGCTTTGCATGAGTTGCCATTCATAGCAGTGATCCCCTTCCATTGTATTCAAGTGGCTTTCAGGTGTGTTAAAAGACAATTTCTCATAGGGCCAACTTTATAGCTTTCTCACTGAAAATCCTGAAGTGATCGTCACCTGGTCAGTTGCTTCCTTGTTCGTTGTTCATTATCATCAGTCTCAGGTGGAGTGCTAAGAATCAAGTTCATTCATTAACTGCAGCTTGAGGGAGCCCACAGCTGTTTCTCTGCCGGTGGCAGTTGTGTGGGACTCAGCCATATGAAGAGGTGGTCTGACCCTGGGGCTGCCAAACTTTTCAGAAGGAAAAATCTGAAAATCTTGTGACTGCAGTTATCTTGTTATGTTTGCAAACAGTCTGGAAAATGAGGACAGGATACAAATACCTCACAAATGAGAACTGGAAAGAGTCTTCAGGCTAAAGCAATTTGTCATGCATGAAAACGTTGACTAAGATGTCAGAAACAGGCTGTGGAGGCAAAAGTGGGAAAGTAGTACTTGCTGCAGTAAATGACAGAGCTTTGCAGAAAATGAACAGAGAAGGTATTTGTTTCTCTGCTTTTCTGTTTTCTGTCCCTTTTCCTCTTCTGTAGTGAAGACACTGCTTCAAAATAATTTATTACCTAGTTGTCTGCCAGAAGTGGATTATCTGCTGCCTGTAGCAACATGAACAGGAAAGACTAAGAGAGTATACATTACTCCGTATAGCTTTATCACATCTGACTGGAGTTCCAGAAGTAAGGAACAGGCTGAGGAGGTCTTTGCTAATTGATAATCTGTAGTAGTGGTTAATGCAGCCACTGCTAATAGAAGTGCAGGAATGACAAGTTTAGGGTGTGACCACTGCTACTGTGTTAAACAGCAAATAGTTTTCACTTCTTGAGCTTTTTCAAGAGAAGAGATTGGAAACTATGTGAGAGCTTTTGTTAAGAAATTAGTGTCTCTTTGTTACTGATACCACCAGAACATCAACAGACTGCAGCCCGTTGCATAAGCACTGTGCGTACATATTGCAGAGATGGTAACTTTGCAGGAGTGTCCTCCTATTCTTGTGTCAAAAACCCCCAGTATCTTATCCAAAAGGTCAAGCAGCAAGAAAATAAATGGGTGACTGTGGTGCATCTATATTCATAAACATTTTTAGTGCATGGGATTACCTCTTCACTCTTGTTTCTCCATTATGCCTTCTGTTTTTCTCTGGGGTTCTTTTAGGGGATCTTGAGTCCTGGAGGTACTTTCAAGAAATTGAAACAAGCTGGTTTTTGATTCAGCCTCTGCGTGAGAAACAGCTTTCCAAATCCCATGACACTTTACACAGGATTTACAAACAACAGAATGGTTGATCAGGCTGCTAACCACTCAAGCAAAAGACTGCTCCCAATCCCTGCTCTCCAAAGAGGTGAGAGACCAACATCAGTTCCTAGGAACTCAGTGGAAAATTACCCACAGAAACTAGAAGCTGGTAAAAAGATCAGGCCCTTGCAGTTCATGGACTGGATACTTGCAGAAAGAAGGGTCACTTTTCCTCTGAAAGTTGTTGTCTGATCTGAGCCCTTGCATGAAGCCTAGCATCACAGAGACAGAGCCTTCTTGCTGATCTCAAGCTGGTTTTAATATGTATTTTCGTTATTACCCAGGGAGGGGAAGCTGCCAAGAGTCACTGACTGCCCAGTGTGCAGCTTCAGCCCTCAGTCTCCCAAAACTGTGCTGTCAGAAAAGGGTAAGAGCCAGATGCACTGTTGGCTGGATTGGCAGAAGCTTCCCAACTGGCAGCTGAAGTGGTAGTGGGGCCCAACAGGATTTCCAGGGATCAACCAGGAGGCTGAGCTGAAGGAGGAGGCGGCTCCACAGGGCATCCCAGCACATGTGCACAATTGTTACTATGTTGAGACTAACCATGGATTGAGTTTTTTGTTTTATAAGACATATGCCCTTTACACCAAAAGCAGTGTTGTAATCTTCAGGTCTCTGTAGGACCAAAGAGTTTGCCTGCTTTACCAGGAGACTGCTGCTAATACTTTCCTGGCTTTTTGAGGAGGTGTTTGCAAATCCTGGCCCATGTCTTCCAGAATCATTGCTGATTTCGTACTAGACTTGAGAGTGATCTGATTTATAGAACTGAAACCTTAATACTGGCCATTTGCTAGAATGGCCTAGCTGAGCAGATCAGGGTAGCACAGGTGTGCTGAATCCCTCTCTGGAGGGCTGCTGAAGAAGGGGTGTGAAGCAGCTAGTACAGAGTTAGGTTATAGTGGGGCAGACTGGTCTTCTAGATTTCCTAATAGGACAGAAGCTTTATTTTTACCCTTCCTGCCCCTGAAGTCTCAGGTTCAGCCCGTATTGTGATTTCAGCTTAATGAGAACTTGTGAGAGATCTGACTCAGTCTGCAGAATGTCTTCCTGGACAGTTTTTACAGCATTGTTCAATTCACTAAAGTTCAGTATTTTTCTGGCCCAGATGTTTGGCTCTGTTGGGCCTACAGAGTTACAGACATACACTTTCCAGTTCATATTGTTCCCTTGTATACTTACACTTCAAACAGCTAGTCTTTGAGGGGCCTCTGATTAACCACTGGGACTTAAAAATCTGACCTGTGTAGGTATACATTGAAACCCTCATTAAAAAATATAGTGCTATCCTTTGCCTCAGTGATTTCAGCCTCTCATTGCAGATGGTAGCCTTGCTTCATTAGGGATCTGGGGCAAACTCCCTCACATCCTGGAGGAAGGCCGAGTACCAGCTGCTAGGAAAACATTTGCCATGTGAGTTCATTTGAGGATTCTCGGTCTTCTAGGACACTGCATTACATCTTAGACTGGATTACCTGTGTGGGTGAGAGAATGCGTTCAGTGAAGTGGGCAACCATAGTGCTTGAGCTTCAGGTAGTTGGATTTCTGTAAGAGAGCATAAATTCTTTGCCTTTCTCTTTCTGTCTTTAGCAGCCCTTTCTAGAGAAGGTCAACTTGGCTGGATTCATACAGGTTTGTCCGGTTCAAATGTGACAGGATTAAGCAGTACGAAGGGAAATCTGACCAGTGCAGGAAATTTGGGAATGTGCTAAAAGGCCATATGCTTTGTTTTGTTTGGACTTGTGACTCAAAAGGGAAATGTAATACTTCCTGAGGATCTCCTTTAAATGTCCCCACTTGACCTCCACAGCACACAGATTTTAGCTGAAAGAAATGCAGTCTTCTGGTTTTACTTACCTCTCACAGTATCTGCAAAACCTAGCACTGTACTGAGACCTGTACCCAACTGCAGTAAAAGAAACGAAGCAGAAAACTTGTGTAAGAGCTGCAACTCAAGGAGTACTGCTCTTTGGGTTTTCAGAAGGTCTACCTCAGCCAAGGCTTTCCAGTATTGAGTTTCCAGTGAAGTGGTATCCAGCTTTATGAGCAAGAGTAGCATTAGGATTGGCACAGGTCAGCACGCCTGTGTAGGAGTTAGAGATTTCTTTGCCTGCACAAAGAGCTTCTCTGGGTTCTGTGAGCTCCAAGTTTGTAACGTGCTGGCTTATTCTTCCAGGACTGACTTTGACCAGGGCATGAATCACTCCTCAGTGTCACCATCTCAGAGAAGCTTGTGGTTTTAAATGAGGGCTTCTTTTTTTACATCATCACTAAAAATGTCAAGTCAGCCATCCTCCCTAAAGTCATTTCACACAGGAACCTTTTAGACTATGTCCAGAAAGCTACCAAATTTTGGCTACTTGGGATAAAAATATGTGAGCTCCGGGTAATGCTTAGACTTGATGCTGAGGTCTACTTTGTAGTGTTCCTGGCCTGGTGTATTTTGCATGACTTCCATTTCTTTGTGGAATGAGAATTCAGTGCTGCAGAGCCCACCCCAGAAACAAGCATACTCCTCCCGCGTACTCAGCCTTCATACAGTGAGTGGTGTTGCGCCAGCTCACACGGTGAACCTGAACAGCCTTTTCAGTATGAGTGACAAGCAGTTTTACTCTTAAGAAATGGGTATCAGTGTGGACTGGTTACTGCTTTTGATTTCTAGCAAAACCCTGCTAACTTGGTCAAGAATATTTGCAGTTCTGTTAAGGGAGTAACTCAGGTTTGGTTTTACAAGTTTTCTAGGCAGAACTGGATACTAGCTCCTAAATGAGAATGGAGGAGATTGAGTAAATGGATTTTCCACTGGAGCAGCGTTATTTTGATCTCCAAATGAGCAGCTGAAAGGCAGCATTCCCTTTGAAGCCTTTGGTTTCAGGAAGATGACCAACTATGAATAACCTGACAGATGAGCCATGGTGCTGTTCAGATCTGCCTGGATTCACAGAATTTGTATGATTCTTTTGCCATGAAACAGGAAGAATAATCAGTCCTCTAGAACATTGTCATTTCCCTGGACAAGTAAGGAAAGACATGGCTGGGAGCGGATTGTAAGCACAACCCATGGCAGCCTCTGTCATGAGCAGCAAGTCCTTGACACCTGCAAAGTTATGGATTTAATCCATTAATCGAGGGGACTTGGAGCTATCTCTTCCTGCTATTTCGAGTTTTTCTATGGTGTCATTGATTCCTGGTTATTCCCTTTCAGTTAGCAGTAGTTACAAAGTTCCTTCCAGACATTCAGATACGAGTGCTTCTGTTCCATGGCTTTGGCTCCTTTGGAGTTTAATTTTTTGGTAGTTTCTATGTAAAAGACTGAGACCTTCTACAAATAAATTGGATTTGACAGGGATATTGATTCCAGTGTATTCTTTTTCCCCAGGAAATAATTACCTAAAAGCAAATCTGTTCCTTCTTTCTGCATGCAGATAATATACGGGAGGAGACTACTGCCTGCTGCTTCCTTTCTTATTTTCAAAAGCATGCCACACAAAGGAAGAAGCTGGATGTGGTATTGGCACATCAGCCTCGCCTTTTAGGGAGGAGGGAAGGGCAACTTTGAGTGTTGATAGGGCACCTACTGTGGGTGTGAAACTTGCATTAGTACATAAATCAGTAGATCTCCAAGGCTAATTGTGGAATACTGGTGGATTCTGAGGAAATGATAAAGGGGCTTAATAGAAGTAGAGATAAAGTGCAATTTACAGCCACTGGATCATTTTGGTGGGTCCTGAAAGTACTCATCCCCTGTTATGCTGCTGTCCTGCCTGTGTGCACAGCAGTTACACAGTCCATGCCTATAAAACAGAGCTTACATGCTTACATATAGAAAGAGCTTAAATGCTTACACGTTGTTGCATTACTGTAAACTAATCTGTGTACTTCTGTGTACACAGAGAAGTTACACTGGTGTAAGATAAGGTGAGATTTTACTCTTTATGGTGATGGCAGCAGAACTCATCCTGTTAATACTTTCAGATTTAAGTATTTCTTTGTTGCATTCAAGAGCAAGAATATGCATATGAGGAGGTATGCTGGTTCTCGAAAAAAGCATACTGCTGACTGTCCTGAGTGCAGATGTTATGAGTATGCATGGCTGATCTTTTGGATACAGCTCCACTGCATCGTGTAGGATCAGGCACTGCTGTTACCCCATGCTCAGAGGGAGAACGGAAGGAGAGAAACAGCATGCAAGAGCATGCTGCGGTCAGGCTTTTGAATTTCACAGATGCTTAGTCCGTGCCAGTTTTTTTCCCACCTTGGCTGTAAAAGCTCAATCTCTGATCAATCCTAATCGGTGTCTGTGGCGATTAAGGCTACGTTATAGTGAGATATCAGGCAGAGCATTTTCACCTTGCCCATTTTAGAGTTATTATACAGCGTGTTCATTTAAGGAAGCTGTGTAATCAGTTAAAGAATTGTTTAAATGTAACATAATTGGGAAATGTACATTCTCTGACAAGGGTGAAAGATCTAAAACGCATCTCTCCAAGTCACCAGGTCCCTATTAGTTGTCATTCTGTGATGCACATCTGCTTAACATCAGACTCTACCTTATTCAGCTGAAAAACCTAAGCTCACTGTTGCTCCCAAGAAAAAGACAGCAATTAGAAGCCTTTTTCAGAACTCCCTTCTGTGCCTCAGCTCAGTAGCAGAAGAATCTGCTTTCTAGTAAAGTGATAAATGGTATGATTGGAGGTGTAAGCAATCCCCACTGTAAAATTTATCTTTGTCAGATATATAAAGCATTGATTTTCTTTGTTTGCTGATGCAAAACCCAACTGGTATGAAGCTGTAGTCTCCCATCAGCCTGCTACCAAGGAGAGGTTTGTGCTAGCACAGCTGGAGCCTGTTTCACATGTCAACCTTGTAATCTCACCGCAACGTTTTGACTCTTAACGCCAGTGCATACGGGAATACCCCTACCCTGTTGGCCCAATGTGTGAGCCGCTTAGAGTTCCTGGTGGATCCTATTATGCGGAGGATTTTATTAAGTATACAGTGATGAATTTATCTTCTGGAATCCTATTACTAACCCCCTGAAGTGAGTCATTGGTGTCCCCCAGCAGATGTAATCACCAAATTGTTCCTAAACACTGCTTTAATATCAAGCTTTGCAGTCTTTCCACTGATTGCCCCCACGAGCACATGGGGAGTACTGATATTTATCTTGCTGGAGAAGAGATGCTGCAGGCAACCAGCCCCCGGGAAGCCAGAAGTGCCATAGGCTCTGCTCATGCAGACTCCAAGATGACTGAGAAGTGCTTCTCTCGGAGCACTCGGATCAGTTAACAGTGGAAGCTGCTGCAGAATAAAACACATGGAGAGCATTAGTGTGAAGGCCGTGTCAGAGGGTAGAGGCGGCCTTCCTGGCTTTGACTAGCTGTCTGTATGAGCAACAGCCTCGCCTCTGGAAACAGCCCCATCTTTCTAATCAAGCTGGGCTATTTCTTGTCAGCCCTTCATTCTCCATTTCTCTTTTTGCCTCCTACTTATTTTTCTTTTCTGCTTCTCTTATCCTCCTCCCACATCCTGGTTTGGATGATCCAGCCCTGGGCACTCGGATGTGTAAGCCAAGTCTTTTTGCATGCCCCGAGAATGGTTGCCAAGGTTGTACCCTTCATTCTAGGTCTTTACTGAGCCTGGAAATGCTGTTGGGCAAAGGGATTAGGAGCCCTGAGAATAAACATTTCCAGCCACACAAATTTCACTGCCTGTGATCTGCTTCCCAGTCTAGGAGAAAGCCTAAAGATTTCTTCCCATGTACAGTATGAGCGGTCTCTACATCTGGCAAGTTTCTCTTGTACACAGAAAGTCTGAGATCTGCTGCTTTCCGTTTATGCCTCTCTTCCCTAGCCATAGCCCGCTAACATCATCTGAGTGTCTGTCTAGATGGCTTTTTGCCATAGCTCATCTTATTCAGCAAACTGCATGCATAAATGGCTTTTTTAGCAGCCCCAGGAGACACCAGTTTTCACTGATTCCTTGTTTTCCAGAAAGACATTTCCATTCTCTTCCCAGTTATATCAGAAGTGCTGATGGTGGTGGTGGCCTGTCTTCCAGAATTAATTGAGGCTGCTGAATCAATTCTGCTAACTGCGTTGTGCTGGGTTTTGACTTTGCCCAAAATGGCCTACTAGTTTGTTCTGTGCAGCAGTGAGTGTGTTGCTCATCAGGAAGATGAAGGGAGTTCCAGTGCACCTTGAAGCCTGTAATGGGCCCCATGCAGTATTGTGGTCTGGGCTTGTGCAAGATGTCTGCATGTATCTATTTTTTCCTTTTTTTTTCCCTAGTGAGATTGCAAATTACTCAGTACTATGTATATATTAATCTTCATGAAGATTTGTGTAAAAATTGATTAAAATTCAAAGCAAAAACGTTCCTGTTTATTTTGTAGCAGCCTCAAACCACGCCCCCTCAGACCCTCTTTTAGAAAAAAGCCTTTCCTCACTGGTGTCAGCCAAAAAGTTACTTCACTGCGCTGCTCGAGAGTCCGTCCAGGACCAAACCACCCTGACACCATGGCGAGTCTGACCAAGATGGGGCAGGGCCTCCTCCCAGCTCTGCCTGCTGCCGCGCACACGGAGGTAGCTGGTCCTGCGTGTGCAGCCCGGCCGGTCGCAGCAGCACCGAGGAGGGGCTGGGACCTCTGCCAACATCTGTCCTCCAGGAGCGAGAGCTGTGGCCCTCTCAGCCGGCTGCCGCACTGGGCAGGTCCACATCCCTTCCGAAGGCGTCGCTGTCCCTTTGGGCACCCCTCTTGTGGTGGCCAGCTGGATGCCAGGTCTAGCTGGTGATGTGGAGTTTTCCAGCAGGAGGAGGAGTTGCGGGAGGTAGGAGTGAAGTGAAGGTGGCAGTGCTCTGCAGGCTCTCCTGCAGAGGTAATTTCTGGAGTTAATATGGCTTTGGTCACTGATATTCTGAGCCAAGTGCCTGTGCCTGAGGAAGAGCCTGTTCTTTCTGCCTCACCATCCTGCAGGAAGCATGTCTGTCCAGCCTGTCCCCAGCTGGAAACCCCATGTCTCTGGTGCTACCAGTATGAACTAGTGTTGGCTTCCTCCTCCCAACAGGGGCGACCTTTCCTTTCATGACTGCCTGTGCTTCTGCAGAGGCTGTAAATTATTTTTTTCTGGAGGGTTTAGCTGGTTTTCACTCCACCTGTCGTGCTTGCTGTTGGAGAAACATCTCCCAAGCCCAAGAAACCATTTGACCATGTGGCAGTGTGTTTGGGGACTTTGTCCCCAGCCTGTCATTAGGGTGTATGTCACTGAAGAGTTCCTGCTAGCTGCTCCCCTCTCTAGTCTGTGGTAATTACAGCAGCAAAAGCAACTTATTTCTAGTTCATTATAGCACGTATTGGCAGTATGAAATCCAGTACTGCTCTCACCATCTGTGGGACTGAGCCCAAGGCTATCCCATCGTGTTGTCATATGGAGTGGCATCGCGGCCTTGCAGGGATGCTGCAGGGCTTCCTAACAGCAGCTGCTACTCTGCCACTGCTGTTCTTGCATTGTCCCTTGTGTTGAATTAAGTTCATCTGCAGCACTAAGTGAAAAAAATTAAGACATTTTGTATTCTGGCAGTTCCTCCATTGTAATTAAGCTGCCTGAAATGATGCCTCAGGGAGAACAAATGCAGCTTGGCTATTTACGGAGCTGGCCAAGGGAGAGCTTCCTTATAACTTCTCTATCTTATGAACTATAAATTGTGTTTAATAGCTAATCTGTCACCTCAGGTTCTTGTATCAGAAAAGATGGTTTCCCTATTAATTTGAATCAGCACAGCGTGTTTACAGTTCCTTAGTGTGGAAACATTACTCTGATAATGCTGCTGATCCCAAAAATAATTTATCACCTGTGCTTTCTGCCTCTTGCTTTGGCCCATTGATCTCCTGACTTAGCATTACTCTTCCAATCATGATGTAATTTTAGTAAGAATAATCTTTAGGAAGGTTTCTCCTGCCACTGTTTTTGAAAGTCATGAAAAACTCAGTGCATTAGGGATGCAATTTCAGTAGCAATACATGGTTCCAGTTGAGAGGTGCTGAGCTAGCTCTCCTCCTGTAGAAGAGATTTTCTGATCCGCTTTCTTTTATATCTGATCTCTAGATAGTGCGACCAGGAAGAGGTTAATCACTTGCCTTGAAGAAAGGAATTAAAATCCTGCATCTGTGGGTCATAGCCAGGCTGCAGGTGGGAGCCAAGCAGGAATGTACCAGTTTATCAAGTGGAGGCGTGTGTCTAGAGGGAATGCCCAGAGTGAGAGAAAACTCTCTGACTCATGTAGCTCCTGGGGGTAGAAGTATGACTTCTCAGGGAAAACATGGCAGGACTTCTTGGTCTGATGCTGGGTGGCTTGGAGAGGTTCATCATGGCCACTCTGGGCACTGATGGGGGACCACCACCATCCCTTAGCTACTCTAGCCGCTTAATTTAACAAAGTGTTTTCCTTCCAACCTTGATGTCAGTGTGCATTTTTGTGTGCTTGTAGTGTGGAAGAGGCAGCTGCTTAGAACAGTTGAAAGAGGTGGGCTTAAATCTACAAAGGCTTAGCTGAGTTTAACCCTGGAGGTCCTCTTGCTGTCTGAACCTTGCTGTGGAGTTGTGGTCTGAGTCACGTCTCATGCGTACAGAGTAAGAAGCTCACTTTTTACAACTCATCTTGTGTCCCGGGGGGTTAGGCTGGTGTATTTATCAGTGGTATTGCATTGAAGCCTTTCTCCAGTTCCGTGGTGTTCAAATTGGAGATAGCAGGTTGGCGTGACCTGTGTGGTTCTTTCAGTTGCGCCTCTTGCACTTTCATGGGAGAGCTTTTGGTGTTCCGCCTAGGGATATTACACCCAGAAGGATCAAGTGTGCTTGCTCCTTAAACAAAGAGCACCAGTATCAGCTGCACTGGAGGGCCATCCAAGTCATAGCAAGAGGGGAGTAGCAAAATAAAGAAGTCTGCCACATAAGTTGCTCCAGTGGTTGAGCTCAGAAAGCAAGAATGGAGGGAGCATGCCTTTCTTCCCAGCACTGGAGCAGCTGAAGGGGCCCCACCTGCTTGCAGCCTGGTGTTGTGATGGAGCTGCTCTTCCCCCCGTCACACCACTCAGTGCAAAGATCCTGCCCGTTAGGAAACAGGAAGTTTGAACAGGTGATTGGGGAGCTCAGAATCCGCTGCATGAACAGAGCGCTAGCCTAAGGATGCACTAGGTGTGCACAGCTAAGGATCAGAAAAGGGTGAGGCTGCTTCTTCATTGGTAGTGTGGGGTTATGCCATTTCAAAAAGCAACGACAAGTGTCCTGACATGCTGTGTCACCATCTCGGGTGGAAGGGTGGACTGGATCTTTCCTGAGGTAGGGTGCTAAGGAGGGGTGAGACTGATCTCTGTGCAGTCACTCACCCTGACTGTTCCTTTCTGGAGGTTTGGAAAACATGGCTGTTGTGGAACTGGGCTGCAGCAGCAGCTGGGTAGCAAAGGAAATGCACAAGCAGGGACCATGGAGGACTCAGGGTCAGGACTTCTGAGTGAATAGCCATGCTGAGGCAGCAGATGCACATTAGGCAGAAGGAACACATCCCTGCTCTTGGCTCCTTGCCCTACTGTCCAGCTGTGTATGCTCTGGCTCTGCCAGGTGGAAGGAAGGATTGCATCCTGGTAGATGCAGTAGGCAAAAGAATCTGATTCTCAGATAATTTGTCTTGTTAAATACAGCTGTTTCTCGTGGTAAGAGCTCAGGTTTTCAAATAGCTATATTTATTTAAGATGTCCCCAAGGGACAGAGGCTCCAGCTGCTCACATAGTGTTGTCTTTGCTGCAGTCCCAAGGTTGTTTGGGGCTCAGTGACAAATGATGTTCTGCTAGAAGGACCCCGATGCTGCACAGTAAGAACTCCACTCTTCAGAGCATCATGTGATTGGCCAAGCAGAAGTACGTGAAGGTGTTGGTGATTGCACATTGGCCTGCTGGTATTGCAAGATAAGCAGCAGAGGCATCTCCCCTCTCTTACCTGAGTGCTGGCTGCAAGTGTGTAAGTTTTCCAGCAGCAGGTATTCAATGGCTGTTTAGCCTGGAAAGAAGAGACTGCAGAGTCCTCATGGTGGCTGAGCCTGCAGCCATGGTTATGTCAAATTATGCATTATGCTGTTGGTCTCTGACAGTGCTTTGGTATCAGCCTGCAGGGTCTCAGGAGTCTGTTGCTTTGACGTGAGCTTACTAGGTGGAGGGTGGGACAGGGCAAGTATTCATTTACAGTGTTCTCTGGAGGTGAATATCATTATTTGTCTACTTTCTTAAGAGCTGCCATACAGGATCATTTGCTGTGTTACCAGGACTTGTTGTAGATGTTAAAGTAGTCATGAGACGTGACCTGAGGTGTGGCTGCCTCTACACGGGAAGCACTGCCCTGTGAGACAGCTCAGGCTCATCCTGGAGTGCAGTTTTCTGCAGTGATCACTTTGTTTCCTCAGTGGTCTCTGCATCTTTGCAGTGCTGTCCTTCCCCTCTACCAGGTACACAGACATACTGCACACTTCAGAGAAAGAGGTAATCCTAGCCCTGTTCTCCCAAGTCAACCCCATTCCTGCTGCCTCTGCCTGAGCTGCCCTCAGGGGTGTAGAAGAACTGCAAAGAGCAGGTTTTCTAGCTGCTAGTCACATTCTTCCTCCAGAATGGCCTTTTGTGTCTTTGATTTCTAGGACTGGGGCCATCTGACTTGTTTCCATGAATACTTGTACTTACTTTTTCTCTCTTATCCCTGCAGGCAGCGTCCTCAGCACTGAGTAGTCTGGGCCATGTGTACACAGCCATTGGGGACTACCCAAACGCACTGGCTAGCCACAAGCAGTGTGTCCTCCTTGCAAAGCAGTCCAAAGATGAGCTCTCTGAGGCACGGGAGCTGGGCAACATGGGAGCAGTGTACATTGCAATGGGGGATTTTGAAAATGCGGTGCAGTGCCATGAACAACATCTTAAGATCGCCAAGGAGCTGGGGAACAAGCGGGAGGAAGCTCGAGCCTACAGCAACCTAGGCAGTGCTTACCACTACCGGAGAAACTTCGACAAAGCCATGTCCTACCACAACTATGTGTTGGAGTTGGCCCAGGAACTGGCTGAGAAGGCCATTGAAATGCGAGCATATGCTGGCTTGGGCCATGCAGCTAGATGTATGCAGGACCTGGAGAGGGCTAAGCAGTACCATGAAGAACAGTTGCACATCGCTGAGAACCTGCAGGACCGAGCTGCTGAAGGCAGAGCCTCCTCCAATCTAGGTAAGGCTGTGACATGGAGCAGAATTTGTCAGGGAATGCCGTGACTATCAGAGCTGCTGCCAGGATGCAGGAGGTTTGCTGTGTGCTATCTTCTTAGTTACCCCAGTTTCACCAGACTGTCTTCATATATTAAACAGGCACTTGGCAGATTGTGTGCCTATGTATTGTGTCCCATGTTCAATTATTAACCTGCTCAGAAAGGCACCAGAAAGCTCAAGCTCATGGCAGAAGGGAAATTAAAAGGTAAATTGCATTTGAAGAGCTATTCAGGTGTCAGAAGTAAACGTAAGTCTTGGACTAAGGCAAGAAGTGACATGGTTTATTACCTGGCTGTTTCGTTATCAACTGGCTTTGTCAATATATCGCTGCCTTGTAAGCTGGGAAACACATGGGTCAAATCCTAACTAAGTTTGTTTTCAGAATGTACACATTAAAATAATAGAGTGTAGGAGTATCATGTTCTTCTAAGGAGAGACATCGGTATCCTGCTGGCAGGCTTGGAAGGACTGAATTACATCAAAGTGAAGTCCATTCCTGCTTCTTCACAGTGCCAGATGTAGAAGCGACCAAAGATGCATTTCCATCTCTGCCGTAGGATGCAGCAGTTGCACTGCTGATGTTCCAGCTGTTGTTAAGGATGTGCTCTCAGCTGGCTGGGAGTGGCAGAACAGGGCTGTTGCTGTTATAACTAAATATGTGTTTGCTGGCAGCCCCTGAATATCAGCTCTTGCAGGCTGCCCCACGCTGTAAATTAGCTTCTGTTTCTGCTTGGCAGTTGGCACTTGGTTCATTTGTAGATGCTAATTGTACTCTGATGTTACCAACAGCAGGTAATTGAAAAGGGCTTGATGAATTACTTAATTTCTCTTAATAGCTGAGTCTTCAGGAGCCAAATGAAGAAGATAAGGTGAACTGGAGAAAACAGAACAGTCCTAGCTTTCCAATTAATTGCAAATCTTCTCCTTTACACAAATTAGGGCAAATGTGTGAGGCAAAATAGGTGTGTGAGGCAAAAGAGCCTGTGGCGTGCTTAGCATTACAGAGCTGTGAGCATGGATAACATTTCTGTTAGTGTGACAGAGCACCCAATGGGCAAGAGGGCTGGGGGGATGAAGCCTTGCATCTGGCTTCCTCTAATATTTATGTAGGGGCTTTTGCAGAGAGCAACAGCAGATGCATCTGGCAAAGAACGAACTACATCGCCCATCTCTGCTGCAGACATGTGAGGGATCCACTGGTCAGTGACAGGGACAGAGGGGCCCATGTGGAGGAACTTGGATTGTCCAGGCAGGGAGCAGGGGGAGGTTCAAACTCTGGGTCCTTGCTGGGGGAGGTGGAGACATTGTCTTTGGCTATGCTTGGGGAATGCAGTGGCTTCCCAGCTCATGGTCAGGACTGAGGGAAAGTTCCTCTTGCTGTGAAGCTTAACTTAATGTGTTTTGTTTCCAGTGGAAGCTGACCAGAGGGTGTGCAGGCTGTTCTGCTGGCATAGTTAGCGGGAGATGGCAAAACTGTGTTCAGCCATGAGCACCTGTAAAATGCGGGTGGATGTGCTCTGAGCAGCACTGGCAAACCTCCGGGGATCAGAACCACTTTTACTCACCTCCCCTCTGAAGCACTTGCTGCGTTCTGGAGAATTGTCCCAATTCTTTCTGAGCAAATCCAGGAAAGGCAGTCTGGGGAGATGGAAGCTGTCACTTAGTTTTGGGTTTTTTCCCTACATCAGCGTGGTGATGAGCCATCTTGAGTTTCCCGTATTGTCTCCTCCTGTTTCTGTGAGCCCTTTGCCATTGGGCAGACCACAGCTTTTTTGCTAGAAGAAAGAGCTCAATTAAAGTTCTGCAGCATTTCTTCTATCCGTCTGTATGTTCAATGTAGTCTGTCTCTGTGCTACCCAGCATCATAAAAAATCCCCAACAAAGTGGTACAGAAGTGTTGAGACGAGATGGGCTTAGCAGTTCACTGCAAGTGCTCATATTCGCTCTAGCTGCTTTGCCTTATCGCAGAATGAAACAAGCACTGCTGCAAAAGGAAGCAACTTGCTGTTGTTCCTCAGCCTTTCACGGTACTCACTTGTGGTTTAAATTCTCTCACCGTTTTGCTGGCTCAAAATCAGTCAGGTTGGGACTAGAAAATTCATCTTAATATAATTGTTAATCTTACAGCAGCTTTGGATTCAATGATGCTTTCAACATATAATTCCAGAAATTTTTCTTGAAAAACAAAAAAACAAAAAAACCAAAAAAAAAAGGAAAGAGTTTTGGTGTAGCAGCGAATGTTTTTCCTGTGTTGGATTTAAGCCTAAATATAACTTTCAGTTGGTATGCTGACTCAGTTACTCTACACTTTGTATTAGAATAGTTTTCCTAGCTTCTGAGTGCAGGATCTCACGTTTCAGCTGTTATTTGGCTATATTTTTATGTCTTCTCTGTCAGAGTTAAGTTATACTGGAGAAAGAGAACATGTAGTTCTTGTTGAGAAAGTGTATTACTGTTGTTTAAAATGCATCCAGTACCAATTAAAAAGTCAAGTCTTAATTGTCTCTTTCATCTAATCCACATGCAAAACAAAACCTCATCAAAATAACCATGCTGACAGGCAAAAAAATGTATCTAAATGTGTGTTTCTAAGCCAGAATGTTAGTTGGCCTCTTTGCTGAAGCAACAGAAATGTTCTGTTTGCATTTCACTGATTTAGATGGAAAGCTCTCTTAAGTGTACTATCTAATGCTGAGCAAGACAGACACAGAATGTAACATAGCCCAGCTGCTGTAGTGCTCTGCAGGGAGATGTAATGCACTCTATGACTCGGTAAGCAGAAGCTAATGGACTGAGGACAAGTCACAAGTTATCAAGCCCTTCACAACAAGGAGATGTGGAGCTTAACCAGAAGTCTCAGACTGTCAACCTTTGCAAAGCAGATGGTGTTTCCAAATGCCAAGGCTCCATGTAGAGAGCGGGCTTTTCAGCCTATGTAGTTCTTAAGGGTTCCCATTGCGATGGAGAGAGGACACTTCAGATTATTATTAAAACACAGTATAAAGTCTCTCCCTTGGTGCTTAGCATCTCTTTGCAGTTACAAGAGAACTATGCCTATCTTCATGTGCTTGGTGTGTTGTCGAAAGGTGCCAGATATTTTGTCGTGAAGTGTTTTTGCAGTTAGGGTCAAAAAATGCTGTTTACGTTTGGACATCTCTTCCCCGATTGCTGAAGGACTAGCTAACTCACCCAGGACCCCTTTCCCTCATCTCTGTCTGCTCACAGGGGCGCTCATCCAGTCGGCTGCATTGCAGCAGAGCGTGCGTCAGACGGTGGATGCTGTTAGGCTGTCCTGTCCCCACTGAGGAGGGTGCTGGGACGTGGTTTTCCCACCACGTGGGTGAGCTTCAGAACCACTTCTGCTCTGTTTCAGCTTTCAGCATGTTCGTATTTCAGTCTGAAAGAGCAGGTTCGGTCAAGAGCGATGACGTCAGTCTAAGCTGGAGGCCCCATCATGCAGCTGTGACCCCATCATGACACAGAGGTTTTTTCTGCACTGGCTAATGCTAGTGGGAGACTGGAGGTCCCTTTGACTTCTGCTGTAACCACCCATCGGGCTCCAGCACAGGAGCTGCAAAGACGGTTCCAAAGTTAGTCTGGCACTTTCTCTCTCACCTTACTGATTTGTTACCTGAGTTGCAAAAATCGGTGATTTGCATAGGCAGACTATAACTTTTATGATTATTTTGCTGATGTCTTATACAGGTTTCTATCTTTGTTCTAACTGTATTTATCATTAAGGAAAGAAAGCTTGTGAATTAATGTAATTTGTGCCACTTTCGGTGCTTTACACTATATAAGGCAGTAAAAGCTATCTCTGACCATCTCCCCTCATGTCTGCTGGGTTCTTGTCTTGGGCTTGCTGTATCCTTCATGTGCTGTTCCAGAATGTAGGCTAGCTGCCTGACCAGAAGGCTGTCTTTTACATTAAAGTCAATGATTATAGGTGTAAGAATGAGTCAGAAAGCTGATGTTTTGAAGTGACAGTGTGTTTCTGGATCCTTCTTCCTTAAGCGGCCGCAACAGATGGGTGACAGCTCGAGCAAACTAATGTGATAGCAGGCTCCGTGGGTGAGGAGAGCACAGCTTTGTTCTCTGTAATGCTGCTTGGTTTTGTCCTGGGTATCTCCTGGTAAATATTTGCTCACTGTTTTTCTCCTTTCTTGGCAGTAAAGAGGCTGACTAAAACATTTAGAACTGTGAAGGCTTCATCTCCCATCCATCTACGAACCTCATTTTTGTCTGTTGAGGAATGCACAAAGAGAGAATATATTTGGTAGGTGATGATTTTGGAGTCTGAGTCAGAACCTTTCCTTCCTGGGCTGTCCTTTGTTGTTACCCCTGGCAAATGATGGAAACATACCAGGAGGTAATGTGTGGGGTCTCTTACCAGGTTCCTCTTTTCCCAAGAGCAACCTTAATTTTTTAGATTAAGTTCTGTGAATTTGCTTGAGTAGGGTTTGTGACAGAGAGCAGCCTTTTTGGTGGACATAGCATCCAGGGTGAAACTCCATCCATAGCCTCTCCAGAGACTGGCAGCACTGGCTGTTTCAGTAACCTGTTGCCCTAACCTCTAGTATGAATTTTACTTCTCTGGCTGCCATTTGCCTTTCAAAGCCAGGCTCTGTGTCTGACTTGCTATCTTCCACTTTCCTTCTTCTTCATGCGGGACAGGAGAGGTTGGTGTCCTGGATCAGGACTTCCTATTATGTCCAGCCCCAGATACTCCTTTTTTTATCTATCCTCAAGTACAGTATGAAGTGGCAGGGGGAGAGAGCCTGGGTTGGGTCAGCATCCCTGACACTCTTACTCCATGGTAAGTTCCTCCATGTTGAGGGAGAAGGGTAATTACAGCGAGCGGAGGACTTCTCACTAGCATCTGTATCTTTCATCCACCACTCCCATGGACACAGCTCCCGAGTTGTCAATGGCATTTTAATGGTGACCACTGTGCACTGGCTTTTCTTACTCCTCACAGTGAAGGGGAGTCTCTTCAGGGTCCTTAAGCTTTGGGGCTGAGCTGTGGCATCCTGTCCGCTCACTAGGGCCTCCTAAATGACCTTGGGATACCAAAGATTTTTCCTTTTCTTTCAAGTCAGCTGAGTATTTGCCAAAATAATCTCCAGTGCTACCAGAGATGTTGATCCAGGTAGGGTAAGAGGGCTCAGATGGAAAAATAAGTAGAGGAACTTTGTGACAGGAGTAGGATTCACATGGTGATCCATGGGTGGCCAGAGGAACCTCAGCCTGATCAAGCATCTTGTACTCTACACACAGCAGTGGCCTGGCCTGAGGACTGTAATGGCTAGTAGATACACTAGTACAAGAGCTAGAAGGATTTTTTGGGCACAAGCTAAAGTATGGATTTCACACCAAGCTCCTGACATTATCTCATAATATATTTTTTTAATGTACTAGGTGCTAAAAGCAGGAACTTGCATTCCATGCTGCTCCACCACATCTAGCAGGCAGGCAGCTTTGCAGATGTTTTTCTCAGCCTAAATTTTCACATCTCAGTGTCATCTGGACAACAGAAGCACCAAATCACGGGCCAGACTTGCTTGGATGTCATCTTGGTTTCTAAGATATCAACTTGAAAACTGATCTAGATTTGGGGAGATGGATATTAAATTATTGCATGTTCCAGATGAGCAGAATTCCTTGCAGCCCTAAATGAGCCTCTCTCTTTCCTAAGAGGCACCTGGTCTGTTTCTTACAGTTGTTTTGTTGCCAAAGATTGCAGCTAAGGAGCTTGCATCATGCAGGACGTGGGAAAGAGTGTGAAACAGCTCACGCTTGACATGGCTCGCAGATATGAAACTAGTAGCAAGGTGTAGAGTCAGCATCCCCTCAGAGCAAGCTGCATGTCTGCAGTCCAGAACCAAGGTTGTCTCTGGCTTTGACAAGAACTTTGTTTAAGTGTATAGCTGATGATAGAATGAGGGTGGGAAAACACCGTTGCCATTTGAAGGAGAGAAAACAGCAGGATGCTTGGATGTTAGGGCAAGGATGGCAGCTTGTACAGAAAGCATGATGGGAACCCACTGAGTAGCAACAACACAGCAGGGGAATGAACTAGGTGATTGCTCCTGTTTCCAGGCGCTAGGGCAGCAAGTCTCAGTAGATATTAGCAGGCAGTCTGCGGAGCCCGTGCATCTTGACAGACTGTGTCCCTGTAGTTGCTGTAAGGTCTGGGTGGGTGGGTGTTTCCACCCATGCGGTAGGAAAGATCTGCATGCTATTCTGACTTCTTCCAGGTGTAGAGCCTTCCAGCCAGTCCTCCTTCTGCCTGTCCTGTTACTCTGTATTTCAGCCTGTTGGTATCTGCAAACCTCAGCAAGTTGTGGCTGGTAGCTCCTGGCAGTGTCCTGGTGACATTTTTCCTACTCTGTTCCCTGAGAAGTAAGGCCGTGTTTTTATTTCTCAGCATGACACACTTGGGATTAATGAAGCATAAGGAAATGATCTGTGAATGTGCTTTTATAGAGAGTCTTGCTGATGACTTGCTTCATTCACGTCCTGCAGCAGCCACTTCTGCCTGGAATATTATTGGTGATGTAATGACTTGGTGGTGTAAGCATTTTTGGGAGGGTGGCCTAAGAGCAAATGGTCTGTGTGCTGTAGAGCACCATGGCAGCGCAAGATGCAACTCATGAGGGCAATGTGTTTTTGAGGCAGTGTGTGTTCCAACAGTAAGGGATGTCCATGTTCCCAGTGTAATTCCTTGGCCCATGCGTGGGTGCTGCTGGCCTCAGATGCTCTCCCAGAAAAGCTGTAGAAGCCCAGAGTTACCAGGGGAATCTATGATTAAACTAAAAGAAGTGGGAGATGCCTCCTGAGGCATTGAATCCAGTCTCATGTTATTGCACATGCCATGTAATGCTAATATCATGATTCATAAACTAACCACATGCCATTTTAACGGTAATGTTTTGTTTGCTTCACTTTCCTACTGTAGGGCTGTTCTGGAGCCTTGGCACTCAGATGATGAAAATAATTTCTAGGGTTGATGCCCTTCTGTGGTTACACCAGCATTGGTCTGTAAATTGATTAACTCTTCTGCATCCAACAGGAATAGCATTTGTCTTTCTGTACTGGAAATACATCGATTCACTGGATAGCTCCTTCTCTTCTCATTTCCAGTTGACGACTCCCTGCCCTTGTAGTCTTGAAGTGCATGTCTTCGCATAGTTTGCTGCTGATTTTTATCACCCCATTCTTGTTGTTCTGGTACACAAGATTGTCCAATCCTTCCTCCATAATAATCCCACCCTTCTCTGTGTCAGCAGTGCTTCTTAACTGGGCTTCATCAGTACATCTCAAGTAGTACTCGCTTCCTTTGTGCCAGAGTCACCACTAAAAATTTTTAACAAGATTTGTCCTGTTTTCTGCTTTCTGACTCTTAATTAAGAGGATTTTCATTAAAGAACAAGTTATCTATGCAGTCAGCTGAACTCAGACTTGCTTTTAATGTGTTTTCTGTCCTCTCTCTCCCTTTTATGGTCACTTCAAGCTGAGTGCTTTCCCACGTCTGAATCCTCGGAGGAGGTGGAGAGTGGTGCTGGTGGAGAGCAACAGCATGTCTTGTTTCCTTGAGGAGTCTGTCCGTTTAGCAATAAGAGATTAGGAAAAGCTTGCTTGTGCCCTTATTCTGGAAACCCTGGGTTTTCAGAGGTGGTTTTCATTGAGATGTGTATTTAGCTTTCTCGCAGGTGGCGCCCGCTGCGTTACGTCTCACTGGGCAGAGCCTGGCAGGGCCTCAGTGCTGGAGCCGAGGCACCCTGAGGGGTTGGCTGGGAGGGACACAGTGTTCAGGAGATAGGGCTGGGAGTGTGGGCTCCTTGGGGCAGTGCTGGTTCTGCCTGCTTCAGGCTCAGACATCTCTTGCTGTTTCCAGGGGAGACATTTAAGTAATTCCATCTTTTTTTAGTTCTGAAGCAATGGGACACTTTCACAATGACTGTTCTTTGCAGTTTCTAAGTTACTTAGCTTTGTATCCAATCCAGTTCCACCCCTTGTAATAACTTTGTGTTTTTTCTGCAGAAATCGGTGGTCTTTCCTGTGAGCACTCTGCTGTGTGTAGCAGTGTGGCTGTCCACCGAGCCCCAGCACCGGCCGTGCCTCCAGATAGGAGGGCCAAATACTCACGTGGGATCACTTAGTTTAGTTCATTCCATCCTTACTGCCACCACCTTCCCTCATCACACTGGAGGGAATGCATCACCAGAGATAAAATAGCTAACACTGATCAATTAGAGCCACAGGCTCATTGGAGCTGAGGAAGGATTTGGCCAGGAGCTGGACTAAGACACCAGGGAGCCAGTCCCTCCTGCTATGACCTCTAGCTTTGATCATGATTGCAGTGTGGGGGGAGAGAAATGAACTGTCATCAGCAGCCATGCGTTTGCTGTTTTGATCCTGCTTTGCTCTGCCCGTGTTTCCTAAATTGCCTTCTCCTGAAGCCTCATGTTAATAGGAAAGTGAGCAGAATTTTTGAATAACTTGCTTTGATAGAAATACAGGTAATCCAACCAGAATGCTTCATGCTGACATAATGGAGCTTGGGTTTTCAATCCTACATGAATTTAAAAAATGAATCTGCGAGGTCCACATTGCCTTGGAAAAGCAAATTTCAGCCCTCATGTCCCAGGCTCACTTGGAAAGCCTGTGTCTTCAAATTTCTCTTTAAAACTACAAACCAAGAGGAGGCTGATGCACAGGGCCTGATCACAGTGTGCTGCACTTGCTGGTGACTGCAGAAGGCAGCTGCCTCCTGACCCTCAACATCTCTTTTCCCTCAACACGTTGGTTGTGATACAGAGATGGAAGTTGGAAGCTGTTTTCTGTTAGGGGCAGGGAAAGACCTGAAGCTGTCTTCAGTTATCAAGTAACTGTGACGAATCTGCAGGATCAGGTAATTGTGTTTGCAGGGCCTCCTTCAGTGGCTCCAGGATCTCCAGGCCTGTTCATGAGTGTTTGCAAGGGAGCCACAGAGTTTAATTGAAGCATAAGTTCTAACATGGGCAGATTCAGAGCTCCTGTTCCCATGTTTCATAACAGGAACAAATGCTTTCTCACTCAGTGTGTTGAATATGAGCTCTGGAGTCACCAGGTATCACTGCTGGAAAAAAAAGGAGTAGCATACTTGAAAAAGAAAAGGGTCATTTTATAAGGCCAGACTGTCCAGTTGTTGTGGTGAACATGTGCTTCATGTGTAGTAGAAAACCTTCTCTGGGATTTGCCTGTTAGGAGCAAGGAAGCAGTCCTCTTGAGAAGGCTGTGCTACATCAGCTGTGCCGGGGACGCATCAGGGTGCTGTGGGGAAGGGATGGGGTTGCCTGGTGTAGAAAGCCTGGGGAAGGGGCCAAGCCTTGAGCTGCTGAGGACGAGGCTGCAGGAAAGACCTGGCATGGCAAGGAGTTGCAGAAGGGTTATCATGGAAGAATGGTTTTGTTGAGCCCATTTCTGTTATTTTTCAGGAATCATTCACCAGATGAAAGGCGACTATGACACTGCACTGCGGCTGCATAAGACACATCTGTCCATAGCTCAGGAGCTAAGCGATTATGCGGCCCAGGGCCGGGCCTATGGCAACATGGGCAATGCTTATAATGCTCTCGGCATGTATGACCAGGCTGTCAAGTACCATCGGCAGGAGCTGCAGATTTCTATGGAAGTAAATGACCGTGCCTCTCAGGCTTCTACACACGGGAACTTAGCAGTTGCCTATCAAGCACTGGGTGCCCATGACCGTGCTCTGCAGCACTACCAAAATCATCTCAACATCGCCCGGGAGCTGCGAGACATCCAGAGTGAAGCACGGGCCCTCAGCAATTTGGGCAACTTCCACTGCTCACGAGGAGAATATGTGCAGGCAGCCCCTTACTATGAGCAGTACCTGCGCTTGTCCCCAGAGCTGCAGGACATGGAAGGGGAGGGGAAAGTTTGCCATAACCTTGGCTATGCCCATTACTGCCTTGGGAACTACGAGGAAGCTGTTAAGTACTATGAGCAGGATCTTGCCTTAGCAAAGGATCTTCATGACAAGCTGAGCCAAGCCAAAGCCTATTGCAACCTGGGCCTGGCCTTCAAAGCCTTGATGGACTTCAGCAAAGCAGAGGAGTGTCAAAAGTACCTGTTGTCCCTGGCCCAGTCTCTGAACAATTCCCAGGCCAAATTCCGAGCTCTGGGGAACTTAGGGGATATTTTTGTCTGTAAAAAAGACGTAAATGGTGCAATAAAATTTTATGAGCAGCAATTGAGCTTAGCCCATCATGTTAAAGACAGGAGACTGGAAGCCAGTGCCTATGCAGCCTTGGGGTCTGCATACAGAATGATACAGAAGTGTGACAAGGCTTTAGGTTACCACACGCAGGAGCTGGAGGTGTACCAGGAGCTGGGAGATATGCCGGGTGAATGCAGAGCACATGGTCACCTTGCGGCAGTATACATGTCACTTGGGAAGTACACCATGGCCTTCAAGTGTTATGAAGAACAGCTGGAGCTTGGGCAGAAGTTGAAGGACCCCAGCATAGAAGCCCAAGTCTATGGTAACATGGGCATTACCAAGATGAACATGAATGTCATGGAGGAAGCTATTGGCTACTTTGAACAGCAGCTGGCCA
Source organism: Morus bassanus (assembly GCA_031468815.1). NCBI lineage: Eukaryota > Metazoa > Chordata > Aves > Suliformes > Sulidae > Morus > Morus bassanus. Next base: position 21,217,643 of record CM062577.1, read on the forward strand.
TGCTGCAGCAGCTCAGTGGAAATGAATCTGTGTTAGATCGGGGCCGAGCATATGGGAACCTGGGAGATTGTTACGAGGCTCTGGGAGATTTTGAGGAAGCTATAAAGTATTATGAACAGTACCTGTCTGTGGCTCAGAGCTTGAACCGCATGCAAGATCAGGCAAAGGCCTACCGGGGCTTGGGCAATGGGCACAGGTAAGGAACACTGCATATGTATTCTAATGACAGACAGTGAAGTACAAATGGATGCATTGTGTTACTGATGGGGTGTGTTTGTGTGGCCATTGTACACATGCACAGGAATGTGGCATAAGAGTGAGTAACAGAGTCCTCTGGGTGCTGAGGACTGTGCTACTGGCTCAGATAATGAAGCTGATGTTGCTCTGCCCTGAGAGGAAAAGTTAACAGGGTGGCAGAAGAAGGAGGCTGATTCAAGGTGCCAGGGATGTCTCCTGGGGGGAGCGTTTGTCTCTGCCTGAAAGGTTTGAGCTGGCATCTAGAGGAAATGACAAAATATCCTCTTTCAGGAAAATACTGGCAAAATAAATGCTGTTGTTTTCTTCCCTCGTAGGGCTATGGGAAGTTTGCAGCAGGCTCTGGTGTGCTTTGAGAAGAGGCTTGTGGTGGCACATGAGCTGGGGGAGGCATTTAACAAAGCCCAGGCCTACGGGGAGCTGGGGAGCCTGCACAGCCAGCTGGGGAACTATGAACAAGCCATTTCTTGCCTGGAGCGCCAGCTGAACATTGCTCGAGAGATGAAGGACCGAGCTCTGGAGAGCGATGCTGCCTGCGGCCTTGGTGGGGTCTACCAGCAGATGGGAGAGTATGACACAGCCCTGCAGTATCACCAGCTAGACCTGCAGATTGCGGAGGAGACCAACAACCCCACTTGCCAAGGCCGGGCCTATGGGAACCTGGGTTTGACCTATGAGTCCTTGGGCACCTATGAGAGGGCAGTAGTTTATCAGGAGCAGCACCTCAGCATTGCAGCACAAATGAACGACCTTGTAGCCAAAACTCTGTCTTACAGCAGTCTGGGGAGGACTCACCACGCCTTGCAGAACTACTCTCAGGCTGTGATGTACCTGCAGGAAGGTAAGAGGCTGAATTATGCAACACAGCATGTAGTGGTAGGTGCGGGGGATAGGAGGGAGGCCTGAAGACATGGAGGGAAGTGAGGTACTGTGAGAGTGGCACTGAAAGGATGTGTTTGACAGTGGCCTTTGATGCAAAAGCTCTTACGGACATCCATAGCTACTGTTGAGCATCCATGAGAGTAGCTGTCCAAGCAGACTGTTATGGTCAGCACACCATGTCAGTCAGAGCCTTCCTGGTGTTCTGCAGACAAAGCATTGCAAAGCACGGTCTGTGCCTTCTTGGAGGAGTCTCAGCTAGCTCTGAGCTTGAATCCAGGGTGCACCTGTCAGAGTCTATAAAGCTCATTTGTGCCTGAGCCTAGAAGGTGTAAATCTTCTCTATAAATAGTATTTCATACCAGGAACTGGCTCTGGGAAAACCACATCAGGTTGTGATGGATCTCTCTGATCCCGAGAACAGGTCTCAAACTGGTGTGTGCCTTGCTGATAGCCACCTGGCTTTTCCTCTGTGTTCAAGGGGGATTGAGACCAGGTGGTGAGTGTCCTCTAAGCTGTGAGTGAAAGCAAGTTGTGTTTGACAGGGAGGTGAGAGAGGTTCAGCCCTCAGTGTCCGGAAGCCATCCACTGCTGCTGAGCACTGGGGCCAGTGGTGGCTTGTGAGTTTTGCTGCTGCAAGGGATTCCAGCGTGCAGGCAGCAGCTGTTCAAGGTGCTGGCTCTCTCACGGAGATGAGCACCATAGCTGGAGTGTATGAAGCTGGAAGCCGAAGGATTAATTACATCAGTTAGTCTGGTTTTCCTGAAGCTGACCTTGGCAAGATTCCAGTGTGCTGAGGGAATTCAATTAAGTTTGAGGGGGAGAAATTAAATACAGCTCCTTCTCCTGGTGTGATGCAGAATTCCTGCAAAGCCTGCAAATGCCAGCTGCTGCTGAGCTGCATGGTTGTGGCCAGGGCCCCGGCGCCCCAGTCTGTGGGAAATCTGAGGTACCTAAGAGGAGGCATCCCTGTTGTCAGCAGGGCCCACAGAGGTGAGAGGTTTGGAGCGTGTTGGAAGTGGGGACGACACAGAAGGTGCTACTGGAAGTGAAACAAGCTCCAGGTTGTTCATGCCAGGACCCTGCCCTCTGGTCTGCCTCAGTACATAAACCATGTGGAGCCTGCCAGAAGGCTGGAGATAGCTGGTGGGAAATGAGCCAGTAGCGTGGCAAGAGGAGTCTTTTCTGGCAGTGGTTGGCAGCTCAATGTGGTTTTGTTTGTGTGGCTTTTAAGGTTTAAACATCGAACTTCCTGATAGGGACTTACTGAGTGTGTCTCAGGGGGACTGCACCTTAACCTCACTTAGGGAGGTCTTGGTCCCTGGAAATGTCCGTCTTGCTGAGGCACCTCTCATGCTGGTCCCGATTCAAGTATCAGCAGCAGCTGCCCAGCACTGTCCTGCTTGGTGTCCTGCCGCTCAGCAGCTCCGTGGCTGTCTCTGCCTGCCTCAGGAGCCCTGGAGGCCCAGGGTCCTCCTGAGCTGACAGCCCGACAGGCGGCTGAGGCAGAAGAAGTGCTCCACCCGGCTGCCAAAGCCCCTTCTCCCCTTTGGCCCTCTGTCATTCTGACTCCTTTTCAGGACTGAGGCTGGCAGAGCAGCTGGGACGCAGAGAAGATGAAGCCAAAATCCGCCATGGCCTCGGCCTCTCCCTCTGGGCGAGTGGGAACCTGGAGGAGTCTCAGCACCAGGTATACCGTGGTCTGCCCTGTGCTGGCAGCTTGTGTCCTCTGAGCCCTTTGGGTCATTCCTGTCCTTGGGGGAGGAAATGTCTGGTGCATCCTGGGGAGGGTGTGCAATGAACTGAGCTTACTCAGGCTCATGTGCCTTCCTGCTCCACCTGAAGTCACCTCCCCTCTGCCACGGATGCTGCCATCCTGAGGGGCTGTCTGAGGCAGACCTCCCCTGCCCGTGGGTATGTTGGCCCTGGATCCTCCTGTTCTCTCAGCCAGTGCTTTGTGCTGTGTCTGTAAGGAAGTCACTGTGGCTGTTTTCCCTCCCAGCTGTACCGGGCCTCGGCACTGTTTGAAACCATCCGACATGAAGTGCAGCTGAGCACAGATTACAAGCTGTCACTCTTCGACCTGCAGACATCCTCGTACCAGGCCCTGCAGCGAGTACTTGTCAGTCTTGGTAAGAGATGCCATCATATGCTGAGTCTGAACTCCAAGCTCATGCCAAGAGTTCAGCTGAAGTTGCAGGGAGGCAGTTCATGATATATCCTTCTTTCCTCATGTGTCTGACGCAGCACAGTATTTGCCAGGTCAGAAATAAGGATCTCCTGCTTTGAGTTTCAGGCACCTTTGGATCTTCTTTCTTGCTTCCTCCATTCATTTGCCTTTCTCATTTCCCATACATCATGTTATTGCCTGCAGCCAAGATGATCTGTGGGACTGTATTCCAGTGCAGAGACTACTCTTTCCAGAAATAAGTGCTGTGTCCCTCTTCCCCAGGTTTTAGTTCGGGCTGGGATAGCAGCCGTCCCTGTTCCTGCACATTGTGCTGAGACCATGTTGGTGTCAGGTCTGAGAGATGGCTTTGTCTTTTCAGGTCACCATGATGAAGCTTTGGCAGTAGCAGAGAGAGGGCGAACAAGGGCATTTGCTGACCTGCTTGTGGAACGCCAGACTGGGCAGCAGGACTCTGATCCCTATTCTCCAGTGACCATTGACCAGGTCCTGGAGACAGTGAATGGCCAGAGGGGACTTGTTCTCTACTACTCACTGGCTGCAGGCTATCTGTACAGCTGGCTGCTGGCTCCTGGGGCAGGTGAGGTTCTTTTTGGAGACGAGAGCCTGTGAACAAGCCTTACAAAGGGAGAATTGTACCATTTGTAGCTAGGAATGAATCTGGGACCAGAGTGAATGTACGAGAAAATCCTTTCTTAGAGCTGAATAGACTGGAAACTGTGGCATAGTCACAGCAATAATGACATAGAAGTGCTTATTCAGGGCTTTGATGTTCACCTGGAGATGGAAATGTTTCACGTGTTTAATGTTTCCATTTTTCAGCCTCCAATCTGTATCTATTTCCCACAGGGCAGAGCAGAGCAGTAATGAGATTCCAAGTACGTTGGCTCTGTGAGAATCTTCTACGCATAAGAATCCCTACTTTAATTTTATTTCTGTGCTTTATCCTTCCAAAAGCTTTTGACATTTATTCAGTGAAGTGGATTGCAGAAAACAGAAGGGCATCCCCACTTCCTGATATGCCATTGAACTGCCTGATCCTCTGAATTCTCCTCATATGAATGTGGAAACACTTATCACAGAGGAGCAAGGAGGATTAATTTGAAGAGGATTGCTTTTTGCAGACAGCTGTTGTTCATTATCTAATAAAGCAATGACTGTAAATTTTCATGAGTTCTTTCTGGATATAATTTAATAATTGCAGTCCTTCACCATGACAAAGTTAAAGAGATAAAAAGCACTATTCAAGAATGCAGCGAAAATGCTTCAGGAAGGGAAGCAAACATTCGCACATGCCTGACTTCAGATGGGATGACAGTGATTGGAAGATATGCTTTTTGGGGGTGTTTTGCGATGTTGCATATGTAAGTGTAAGATGGTGTTGTCCTGCTATGCATCCAGTCACTAATTTGCTCCTCAGGCTTGTAGTTTGCACAATAAAATGCCAGTAATTCTATAGTATTGATATCAAGTTGGGTTTACTAAAATTATATGGATCAGAAGCATAGGGTTTGCCACTAGGCTTCATGACCAGTCTCCTCCTTGCCCAATCCGGGTCTAGTAGAAAAGCAGTTGCACTCTTCAAGTACATGGGCTTGTACTTGAAGGCACTGTCAGGTGTTGGGAAGGAGAGGGACTGTGGTGCTTCCACTTAAGCAGCTTTGCTGGGGAGCTCTTCAGTATCGATTCCAGCCCAGCCACGGTGACCTCTTCTTGTTTCATTAGTGCTGGCAGAGAGAGTAGCTTCAGTGGCAGCCCAGGATCCTCATTATCCCACTGAGACGGTACTCTTAAGAGCCTCTTCGCTGATTCTATATTTGCTGCTGTTGCTGCAGAAGGAGCTGCTTTATTCTTTATTCCTCCACTCTTCTTAACTGGTTTAATAATTTATGCTGTCAAGGCAAACAGAGCATCCAGAGCAGCCTTTTACTGTTGATCACAGGCTGCAGAATTAATTATATCAGAGGGATATGCCAGTCTGAGTGGAGGAAGGTTTTATCTGCAGTAATACTTGAATTCTTAACAAAACAGTGAGTGTCCTTTATCTGGTTCACCCATTGTGAAATGCTGTCTTTTAATATTTTACTATGCATTAATCCATCTTTTTATTCTTTGTATATAATGTATTTTCATGCATATGAGTGAAATGAAATATCTGTGTGATGTGAGGAGGTTCTGTTGTGGTAATAACACTTTTGTTCAGTGTTTGAGCCTTGTGTGTTCAATTTATGTGATCAGAGGCTATTAATAGGTATTTTTCATGTGCATCTATTGAAATGCGAATTACTCTGGTAGGTGCTTGTATGAAAGATCTGTTTTATAATTTATATGAGACTGCTGCAATAGCAAATGCATTCTGAGCATCTCATAAAAGCACTGCTCTGCCTTTGTACCTTTGAGCCATCATCTGCAAAGTACAAAACCAGATTTTAAAAGCAAGGCTGTCATATAGAATGCTGGAAAAGCCCTGTGGAGACATGGCACGGAATGCTTTGCCCCAGTTTACTGGAAATGCCAAATGCTAGGGGTTGTGCCACCTTCCTAGACAGTTGCTGGCAGCACTCTTCCTGCCCTTCAGAAATAACCTTGTGATCCTGTGCGTTGCAGGAATTTTGAAATTTCATGAGTATTATCTGGGTGACAGCCTGACAGAAAATGCTGGGGAATTCCATGAAGCCAACAGCGTGACCCTGCAAACGATAACAAACTCTGCACTGGAACAGTACATCTCAAGTGTGCGGGAGGCTCTGGGTGTGGATTCCTACTATACCCGGTAAGTTGGGCAGGGGGAGTGTAACATCCTGGTTCCCGCTTTCCCACCTGAAAGCAATTTGTAACAGTCTGGGATGAGCTAATTATCCAAGAAGTTTGAGAACTGAGAGTCAGAGTAGGGGCAAACTTTCGTTGCAGCAACAATAAAATTGCTTTATTTTTGTATCCGTGGCTATTTTTCTGCCAAGTAACTCTATATGCACATGCAAATAAGGTTTGAACCCACAGGCTGTGTAATGAATCTGTAGATTGGATGAGGAGGCAGATGCCATGTCTGACTGTATATGGGCAGATTTTATCCTCCTTACAGTTTCCAGTGTAATTAATTCCCTTTCAAAGGTTTACTTATGAAAAGCTGCAAATACCATAGGAATTCCACCCCCCTCCAAATATGTTCCCTTGGGGCTATAACTGAGTAAATAATTTACAGTGAATTAATCTGACTGATGAATTTCAGCATAGAGGGAGGAACCTTACTCCAATCCATTACTAGGTCCCCCAACTATGTTTCCTCATTTTTTTTTATCCTGCGGATTAATCACAAGTCAGGCTTTTTTGCTTATTTATACTCAGTCTCATGATCTCTCGCGGTATTTGGTTTGATTTATTGATTGGATGAGTATGACTAGTTTCTCTGGTGATATTTCCAAGTTCTTCTCTGAATGCTTCTGTCTGAAAAGCAGAGCTGGGGATGTCCCTGTCGTCGTATGTTCTTTGTGAATGAAGCACACAGGATAAAAGATGTGGCGACAGTTTAGCTTGTTAGAAGTGCAGCTTGCTATGTAGTCATACATAGCTTTACATACAATTGCTTTACTTTGGGTGGGTTAGTAAGACACCAGCAGTGTGCAGGTCTAGTTTACTACTAGTGCAAAGGGGACCTAGATGTAAGTGTTGGCTGATTTGTTAACAGCCCCCAAAACTGGTGTGAGTGGAGCCACTGGCTCTTTTAGGTTATACCATGTTTTAGTCTTTTTTTTTAAACGGTTTTGCTTTTTTCTGCAGCACTGAAATTTGTGAGTGAAACACTCTTAAGTCCCCAAGGCTGTGGACAAATGCCCTCTTCCTTGCCCAGCTTCGATGGTGAAAGCACTAATGGTGCTGCCCCAGCCCTCAGGAGCCGTTAGCAGCCTGTGTTAGAGGCTGCCACCCTGCAGATCGCGCTCTGTGCACGACCCACAGTGTGCAGGGGCAGTGCACACCTGAACCTGGTGTTCCCAGTGATGATGTTGGCCAAGAAAGAAGAAATGATGGCATTGATCCTCGAATCGATTTGTGCTCAGGGTTCTCAGGGCAACTGGGAAGCTGTTCAGCTCTCCTAATTAATCCTTGTTCGTCTTTTTAATAGCTACTGTAGGCAGCAAATACAGCTGCATAGCTGACACTGCATTGGAGTGAGTTAGAGCATTGTTGTGCAGAAGGCAGCAGTAAAACCAAGCTTTGCTTTGTAGTCCGCTCACCAGCAGTGTCCTCACCTTCCTCCCCTTGATGCTCACACCTTAATCTGACAAGATGGGAATTTTCCATCGGATCGAAGAAACGTAACCCCAGGCCTGAAGTTTCCCATTAGGTGTTTCAACTATGCAGAATGGTACCAGCTTTCCTAGTTGCTTTCCCCAGGGCTTGCTCCAGTCTCTCACAGACAAATTAATTCTCCCCTTGGGGTAGGGAGAACATGACACTTGGTTGGGTTATGTCCCCAGTACCAGTAACGAAATTGGTTGCAGTCAGCTTGCTGGGTTTGAAGCTCTGAGAGGGCTGCAGGCACGTGTGCTCAGCACAGATGGTGAGTCCCTCTGTGCTTTTTCCTTCACGGGAGCACTGGATGCTGGAAGGGAGCTGGAAGACATCAGAGGTTCTGGACTCAGGCCTGGTAGATTGCTTTTTTTATTTTCACTGATTTAAAAGTAAATTAAAGAATGTGTGTCTATGCGGGGATGCTGAATGTGTCCTGAAAGGTTTGCAAGTCAGGATGGGCTCAGGTTGTGGTGACACATTCTCCTGGTTTTACCTTTCTTCAGGGAACTGAAGAGAAAGCTCTGCCTAAGATTTCCCCCTGCCCCCCCGCTGTACCAGAACAAAAACTGGTTTGTGAATATTTGGGGAAAGGTGTCTCTGTCTAATAAATCGGTGGTGCACGGTGCCAGGCTTATCATCGCTTCTCGGTGCTCTGGCATTGCTAGTCCGGGGAGTGGATGCGCTGGGCTCCCCAGCCCGGCCTCCTGCTCCTGGAGCCTGATTCTGGGCTCGGGCCAGCTTGAAGAATTGTTTTGAGGAGCCACTGCCAAGCTGCTTAGTACAAGCACTGGGTTGTGAGTCAGGAATCAGCGCTGTGCACTTTGTGTGCGACCTCTGAGGCCTGGCCAAGCCTTGCTGCTGTTGTCCAGCTTCTCCAAGAGAGACAGCAGCTCTCCTGCCTTCGGTCGCTGCGAGGAACATGAGCTGGGACAATCACAGCAATGAAATGGCGTTGCCTCTCTGGCTTACCCTTTGTCAAGAGGACTGCTTCAGCCCTCTGGCATGGGGCTGCCTGCTCTGCTCTTGTGCTGAAAGCGTTTCCCTTCTGTGATAACCCACTTCTCTGGCAGGGCTGTGAAGGCTTTGGGGCCTCTCTGGTTTGGGTACGGGGATAGGACTGGTGCTGCTGCAACACAGAGCGGCAGACGGCTCTGTGTGTGTATACATCCCTTCTGTGGTTCCTCGTGGAGTAGTCTGAGCTGTGTTGTAAGGGGAGCGCTGGGTATCTGCGGGCTGCACTTAGGGAACACGGCCGGTGTTTCTGGGCTGGGCTGTGCAAGGGCTTAAATAGCAGAAAGTTTGAACAGAAAAAACGTGTTCCCATTCAAGCATACAAAATGCTGAAAAGCAGCCATTATTCCCGCTTGTCCAGGAACATCTGAGATAAAAGAATTGTGACACTTTTAAAAATGTCAGGAAAAAAATCTGCAGAACGATACTGGCTGGGCCTAGCATGATTTCAGCACAGAGTCATTAGCCAAGAAAGCTCATTAAAGTAAAAAAAAAAGGACCAAAAAAAGTCAAGGATCGGTATATCGGTTTACTGCTTGGAAGATTCTTGGCAGCTGGCTAAACATTTATATGCAATTTATGAATGGAAATCATTTCCCAGTAATTGTCTATATTTGCATAATGCCTTCAGGCCTAAGTGCTATTACTGGCATGGTATCCAACTTCGATGGAGAAGTTTGTCACCTGTACTACCAGAAGAGAATTTGTCCAGAACAATGCCAGCTTGAGAGATCTCAGGATTTTTTGCTGTGTATTGGGGTGGTTGGATTTTTTGTTCTTTGTTCTAACAGGATGGCTGTTGTGTCAGTCTCCTGAAGTACACATGGTGCTTTTTTCCCCACCTTTTAGTGGAAATCTGCCCCCAAAACTGCCATTCACCCGCTACATAAATTAGTTGTGGGTTTCTGCAGTCCCTTGAGATTGTTTTAGACACCCCTGTTATCATTAAAATTAACTTAATCTTGTAAGAGCTAAACAAGGTGTTACAGTCCCAGAGTCTTCATGCAGCGGCAAACTGAAGACAGATCAAAATCTTTGAGACACTGCTTCAGTGCACTAAAACCTCGCGGTCCATAACCCATGGCATTTTTGTAAGAGGTGCAGACAGCAGAATAAAAGCAGATTTGTGGCCATATTTGACCTGGCCAGGTTGCAAAGAAGGAGGAAAGTAAACCTCTCCCCAAACCAGAAGAACCTAAAATGAGCCATGCATTGATCTCCCACACAAGAGAAGAAAGTTAATAAGAAAGAGGAGAAAGACATGTCTGAGTTGAGATGGACGTGTATCTGGAAGAAAACTTCTCTGCTTCACTGCCCTAGTCTCCAAGGAGGGAAGCGATGTCAGAGTGATCCATGTGGTTTTTCAGCTAGGAGATAGATGAAGTCATGGGGTCTGAGGTTTAGTTTCTCTCCTGAGGGTTTTTGTTCACTTGGGGTAGCTGCACAATGATTTTCTTTTCTTTTCTGGTTGTTCTGCTGCTATCTATAAACATTTTTTGTAACCACAACACCAATTATCTGTAAGTGATGATACAAGATACAAAACTATTTGAAAAAATGTATACTACTCTTCCAAAACCTTCTGGTGAACATGGTGTTTGATTCTGTTTATCTGAGCACAACACTGGAGTCTGGAAGTTCCTTTGGAGGATCACTGAGCGTTTAGTATTGCCATTGAGGGAGGACAAGCTTGAGTCATCCAGTGAGTCAAGGGCTTTGGGGATGCAGTCTGGCCAATGCAGACCTTGTAAGTGTTACTGAAATACTGGCAGTATCTGTGACAGATTTTGAGCCTGAAGGTGAGTTGCTGCTATTGGTAGCCAAAATGGTGGATCTGGCACAGCAAGCGTGCAGTCAGCAATCAGGTTGGACTTGCATTAGAACTCACTCTTTGTCCTGAACTGAATCTGAGCTTACTATTTTGTGAAATTACCCACCAGTCTCACAAGGGCATTGGCAGGATAGCGTCCGTGGACCGCTGTAAACAACATGTGCTGCTGAGATGGGTATGTGCTTAACTCATAATGTTGAGACAGTTGGAAACTAGAAGAAGTAGTGACAGCTGACTCATCTCCAGTGATCCCCCACATCTGTGTATATTTGATTTACAGTTGTGTCTCATTTGGATGCATTTTGGGTCTGTACTTTCTGAAAAGGTGCACAACCTTTTATGATTGTAAAGGTGGCTTTCTGAAGGGAAACAAATATTTTTTACAGCTGATTGGATTATTCATTTCCCTTTGAGCAGAACAAACTGCTTGTGAGTCTAGGTTTTTATTAAGTACTCTAAGAAGGAACAAAGGGTCTTTCAGCCAGCTGAGTACTTGAAACATAAGGGAACAGACGAACACAGGGTAGTAGCTTCCTTCATATTAAAGCCCTGAGAAGCTACAAGAGCATAAGCACTGCTATCCTAGTAATCGTAATCATGAAATTATTGCTAACATATAAATGGTACTTTTAAGAAATGGCCTGTCTTTGCTGGTGGTGGTGGCTAGTGGTTTTGGGTTCTTACATAAAATCTGTTTGGAGACTTCTGCTTCTGTTAGCTTCAGTCACACCTTCTGAGTTACATGTTTCAAGTCTTGCTTGAAAATGAGTTGCGTGATTCCCATTAAAGGAAATGTCAAAAGTTACTCCCTCCAGCCTTCACGTTTCCTAGGTTTTGCACATATGTTCCGGATGTTGACGCTTCATCCAGTTCTGTCTTGTATGTGCACGTGGCTCTCTGTTCTTTCTGGGAGAATAGAGTCGTTCCCTACAAGGTGTGAATACTGACAGGAAGGACAAGAGGGGGAAAAAATCCCAGACTGAATTGGTTCCACCTACCCTTCTCTTAAAGCATCAGGGTTGTGTGATACAGAAGGTTACATCTATCTTCACATGTTGATGGTTGAATCTTACCCTCTAGATGTGCATGTACACAACGAAAATCTGCAGTTACACCTCGTGTAACAGATCTGCAGATATTGTTTTCAGTTCCATTAACCATTTTTCACCACAGATTCTCCTCCTGGCAAAGGGAGTCCTTCAGTCTTTGGGTTCTGGGATGAGTTTTTAATCTGCTGTGATGTCAGCTTCCTCCTCTCTTCGTGGTGATGGTAGTGGTATGTTTTTGGTTAAGGATTCTGCATTTAATGCTTGTCTCTGAGATCATTGGGCTGGTGTGGTATGATCACAGGCAGAAGCTCTTTCCCCACTTCAAAATTATTCGCAGGGAATTAAACAAACAAATCTTGTCTGTTCCATGTGGGTAAACGTCATGTTCTGCTTTGAAACTCTTTCCCCACATGGATGAAGTGCTTCCCTCAGCATTGCTGACTGCCACCATGCTCCAGCACACGAGGCCCCCGGGAGAAGCTGTCATCTGCAGTCCCTGGAACCTGTTCTCGGCCTAGCAGCAAAGAACAGAGGGATTTAAATATGTATAGCACACGTTAAAACTTTTGTTTGACTCTGACTTCTCAGTTCATAGCTTGCTTAAGTGCACTGTGGTTGTGTGCTTTTGTGTCCAAATTTAAGTGCCATTGCCTTCCATAGTGCTCTAACCATGTTTATACGTACTTCTGCATCTCCAGAGTGGCATATCTTCCCATTTTCTGCTCCTGGAGAGGAATGGATGCTGTCGTGGAATGTGTCATGAGGATTTTGCTGTGGTGGTATTCAGTTCCACACTGCAGCCTTAACTTTCTGCTAGGAATGGTTCCTTTCAGCTGGTCTAATTAAGCTGACAATGCATACTTGCAAAAATATAAAGTGTGAGAGACTTTAAAGTCTGCTTGACCTTGTGTTGGGACAGACTCCTTTCTCTTTAGGGAGAGCATGTGGCCTGCTCTCTTGGGTTCATGAACTCAAGATTTTTGCCTCTTTTAAGTTGCTCCAAATACTCATCATGAGTGTTACTCAAAATTGTGCCAGGACTCAAAACTGAGCATGCCTGCAACTGGAGGAAAAACATGCAGGAGACCACTGTTGACAACCTTTTCTCTTCCCTTTTTTTTGCTTCCCCCCGTGCCCCGGCTGCTGTTCAGCTAGCCCCATTTCAGTGTTCATGAAGCGAATGGCTTTTGTCAGGACTGATTCCTTCAGGTTATTAAATTGTATTGACCTGGAAGTATGCTTACAAGATATTCTGTGGTCTACACAGCAACGTAGGGACAGTTCTAGTTACCTGCACAAGTACATGTTGTATGTTAAATTAATTCATGTGCTCTTTATTGGAAAATGTGCCCTTGAGGAAATCCTCAAAGTTGTCAGGAACACAAACAGAAATGAGATGCGAGGCGGCTTCAGCAGGTAGCATAGCAGGTTTAGCTTAAGTGTACAAATTCCAAGGTTTGTGATGTGCCATATAAAATGCAAATTATTTATTAGATTAAAGGGGGGAGGTTGCTAAAAATGTACATACAATAGTTGTGTTTGCCTTCTGCTTTTAGAAAGAAGAGAAAATGCCAACAGCAATTTGACAGAAATCTACACTGAGATGATAGATATTAATGTCAGGAGATGGAAAATTTTGAAATTTTGGGCTCTGTTTCTCTCTGTATTGCTGCTGTCCTAGTGGCATTGATAGAGTACATTTTTTTTCTCTGTGCTTTCCCTGTTTGTGTAACAGGAGTAGCAACACAGCTCCCTTTTTTATGTTGCACTTTGCCAGTGAAGGAAGCATACAAAGCTTGGAGTTGTTGTTATGAAAATCTGAAAAGGATGCACTAACACATGTTCTTAGGCAAATCAAGGGCTGAGTTGGTGTTTCCTGCAGACCTCAGCTTTTCTGTGTTGTACTACAGCTTCAAAAGCCCATACCTGCAGTGCATGGGAATTTGGGTCCTGTATTTCTATCAGTGTGTGACACTCTTTAAACCTTGAAGAATGCCTAGGAGAAGAGGAGGGGGTGGGGTTGTTACTCTCTTGTATGCCTAACAGGAGGAGGTGATGCAATCCAGGGAAAATTTGACTTTAGCATTTGTTTGAGGTTGTGTCTGAAAAACATTTTCTCTAAAACTGGCTGAGCATTTGTCACAAAGCTCTTGCTCTGTCTTGTATCAATGACTCCTTCACCCTGCTGTTTCCCCTGCAGAGCCTGTGCCAGTAGCGAGACTGAGAGTGAAGCTGGGGATATCATGGACCAACAGTTTGAGGAGATGAATAACAAGCTGAACTCAATGACTGATCCAACTGGCTTCCTGAGGATGGTCAGCAGGAACAACCTCTTGAACAGGTGAGAATGCAGCACTGCACTGTGGGGATCGGCAAGCAGAATGAGACGTCTTGGTGACAGGCTTTTCTCTAAATTGCAAGTTCAGGGTGCAGCCGGTGCCATTGCTTGTGGGCTCCCTATTGCCCTGAGTTGTGGGGGCACAGTGCAGCAAACTGATACTGTCCTTTATGGTTGCAGTAACCATCCATTCTCCACATCATGGATGTACAGGAAACATTAAGCATCTGTCTTAGGAATAATGTCTGTATGCTAGTACTGTGCAGCACTCTCCCCTTCTGAGCAGAGGGGCCCTTAGGCATTTCCCTTCTATCCTTTTCTTTTGTGTTCATGTGGTGCAGTGAGAATTTCTCCCTCCCTCGGGTGAGCTCTGCATCTTGCTCCTGATGTGACTGAGAATCCATTACTGCCTAGTGTTGCATGTGCATCCAGCCTGGGAGCTTCGAGTGCCTGGTGGCCTTCCACAGATAGGTGGCCTGTTAGGTGTTCATTTTGTTGTACAGACTCAAGTGTTGGATGTGAGGGACAAAGAAGCCCTGCCAGGTCCTGGAAGAGCGTGGGGTCCTATTGCTTCCTTCTTTAGAAATAGAAATTTTGAGTAGGAAGGGGACAGGACAAGGACTGAAAGCATCATTGTGCCTCTTATGGGAGGTAGGACCCCAAGCACAGGCAGAGACCTAGATAGGACTATGTATTTCACCTGTATTTCACTCAGTAGCTTGGTTTGGGAGATGTAGGGGGTGGCATCTTCATTGTGTTTCTAGGTGACTTTGATAGCTTAAGGTGATAGCCAGCAAGGACTTGTCAGCAATTGTTAACTGATAACTCTGTCCTGAGGGGAAACCATTTCGAATTTGCTCTTCTCGTGGCCACACACTGTTTTTGACTATCTGAACAATTGCAGGGGAACTCTTGTTTTGTCCCTGCTGTCTGTGAGGTGTGGAACTTGGAGCTCTCTGCTACACACTTATTATGGAAATACTTGATTTTGTCAATCTTTACAGTTGTAAAGATCTTAACTGGGAATATGCTGCATTTCCAGAGTTACAGGACTGTGCGCTAGCAGCACAGTCTACACTCATTTTCTGCCTCTTGCAACTCGATCAGGTCTCAGTCTTTCACATTACTGTGCTGATGAGGGCAAGCATTCGAAACGAAAATTGAAGACAGAATTTTTCCAGTGTTACCACTTCCCCCAGTGGAGAGGAGCAACATGATGCAACCCAGGGTTTCTGGAGAGATCTGTACTCCAGCATGGATTGTGAGCACAGGATACCCCAGGCCTTTCTCAGCTGGAAAAGAAAATGTGATCGGCCTGCAGTGTTGTGAGCCATCACTGGAACTTGTGAGCTGTAACAGCATCCCCATGAAACTGGGAGCTGCCTGTTGGCACCAACAACTGGCCTGTTTTTCTTTCCAGAATCCACATGCATATCTGTTCAAGCAGCTGGATTGATGATGAGCTATGAGTATTTGCTAGTTTGGGATCAAACAGGCAGATCCCCAGGATTGATGAAATGTTTTGCTAGCTCATCAGGCTTAGAAGAACAGGAGAATGCCCTTCTGATTACTTGGGAAAAATATAATGCGATTCTGCTCCAGGGAATGCTAATCCTCAGGAACACTGCAGAGGCCAACCACAGAGCATCTATGTCTTTCTGCTCCCTAGGAGCCACGTGCGTTACCTCAAACCCACGTGCAGGAGCTTACCTCAGGTGGCTTGTCAGCTAACTGGTTTGCAGCCTTTAGGAGAAGCTCAGGGATGGGCCAACTTGGGCACTTAATTAAAAGCACCCTCACAAGAGCATCAGGAGGAGCACTAGAAGCTCTTGACGTCTTTGATGTTCTTGCCATGAGCACTGAGATGAAGAGAATGAGAAGACACTGCTTTATGGCCTGCCTGCCTGTCCACCTTTTGCCTGCAGATGAGTGCATACCAGGGGGCTCTAGTGGCAGAGGTAGCACTGCCTCATCTGTTTTGCACCTGGCTTGCTGAGCCCTGAATTCAGACTAGATGCTGTGTTCCTGCCCAAACCTTTGAATACCTCCTGTACTTAACATCTGCTTCAGTCCCATAGATGATCAAATTGGAGGCTACAGAGTCTAGGAGGGCACTGTAGAAAGCATTAGCTGGCCTCTTGCTATCCTGTGTGGTTCTTTATAGTTAAGCTGTGTAGAGAGTGGTGTGGCTCACATGCATGCAGCACACCGAGCTTGGGACAAGGAGACATCCTGGCAAGAGCCCTGAAGCTTCAGGAAGGAAGCAGATGAAAATCTGCATGGAAGAGAACAGATTAAGAAATAAAATGGGAGCAGGCAGCATTTCTGTGCACTGGCCTAGAGCTCTAACAAGGAACTGTGAGTTCTTGGACTTTGGTTAAGCAACAGAATTGAATGGTTAGCAAGAGCACAAGCTGTGATCTTGCAGCTCCAGACTCCAGCTCACCTCCTCTGTGCAACGACTTTTCTGCCAGCTGTTACTGGAGTGAGTTCACGTAGCTGTAGGTCAATGCTGAGTGGATTGTTGCTGCTGTAGTGCTTCAGAGGATGGTAAAATTGTGGCTCACAAGCAGTAATTGAAGGTACAGCATCTGTTTGCTTTGGCTTCTGCACTGCAGGGGACAAAGAAGAGTAGGGCCTGCTTGGAGCTGAGAATAAGAGCTTGTCTTCCCTACTGCCAAGGCAGGCCCTGCATTCCTCATGTGGGGCCTGAATGCATGTTCACATCTTGCGATTGAATGTTGGAGATCCTCAAGGGAGTTTGCATGGCTTGGGGCCAGTGCAAGTTCCCTCACGCACAGGAATTGCACATGCTGTTAAGGTCCCATGTTAGAAAATGAGGCCCTGGAGATGCTGGGACTGTTTGGAGCCATCCAGTCTCCGTGTCTGGCAACAAGTGGGTGACTGAAAGGAAGCCCTTGGTTTGGGACGGTTGCCCTCTGGCTGCTGTCATCAGGTAACCTGGCTTTTAAGCAGAGAATAGTATGATTTTTTGCCAGTTCTGCTTAAAAAAGCAAAAATGTGGGGGGTTGGCAGTTAACTTAAGAAACTTCTCAGAAGAAAAGGACTTTGGAGGAGAAAGATGCACTAAAGGGACACTGGAGTGATCCCAGTACTGGGCAATAGCTATGTCTAAGCTGTGGATACCACTGATATAGGCCCCAAGATGGTCCCAGTTGCTCATGTCTTATGCAGCTTCTGTTTTCTCTGCTTCTTAGGGCTCTTAGACTTTTTTGGGTTTCCAGATTAAAATCTGATTTCCTCCCTGCTAGTTGTCTTCTCCTCCAGCAAATCACTTGATCACTGCCTATACCTGAATATAGCTCCCACACCTTTTCTTTGGCCTCTGCACCATCATGGGGATACAGTTTGTCCTCCTTCCATGTAACCGCAGAAAACATGAGAATCAGCCCTGACACTGCTCAAAGGGTGTAAAATATACTTCCTTGAGGGCAATTTTTGCAATGCGGCATGGTGAGAATTTGTAAAAGGCAAATTGGGAGGTAAGAAGCAATATAACTTGAGATGTGAATTCACTTCTAAGGTCATTGCTATCTCCCAGTTCCCCTTATGATTGCAAGGAGCTTGTTTTTTTCCAGCAGAGTCAGCATGATCAGGGTCCCTGGCCAGTCCTACAAGCATACTTGGAGATTTCCAGAGCAAGCTCAGTGCCCCAGTAGGAGTAAAGTCTCTATGAATCCAGCCAGAGGAATCTAGCAAAAGGTGGTTACAATTCACTTGGAACCTCAGCAGCAGTAAAAACGTGGCTATTGCCAAGATACTCTTTCATCTCTTTTTGCTCAGGGTTTCATCCTGGTGACCGTCATGTGATGTGTGAGCATATCTCTCTCCCCTCTCCTTGGTCTGGGACCCTGCTTTTGTGTTGATTTTGGCCCTGTTGGCTGTGCTTATGTCGTCACTCAGCAAAGACCAGCTGCTCCATAATGGATGGGGAGCCAGGAGCCAGGTGCAGCAGCAGAGCCCGTGGGCACGGGCCACACCAGCAGGGCACCATCCCACAGTACCCAGTGAAGGGACCAGGGCAGACCTGGGGATGGCAGCCAGAGTCAGCCAAGAGTCCAGATCATCAGGCAAAGTGCCTGGTCATGAGGCAGGTCTGAGATCAAGCCAGGTGTGCAAGCGTACATGTCAGGATCAGGTCTGGTGGCAGTAACTGGGGTCAGGCACAGCCCACTGATGGCTGTGCAAGTCCCTCGAGAGGGGGCAGGTCTGTGGGGATGTTAGTTGGCAGGTCAGGCTCTGGATCAGCAGGGTTCACGGGCAGGCACAGGCAGGGCTCTAATGGAGCTGGAGACAAGCATACCTGCAGCGTAGCTGAAGCAGAGACCAAAGGCCCAGACCCCAGCTTAAATGCAGCTCCTGGGCCCGTGGGCAGGGCATGTTGGTAAAGGCCCCAGTTCTGGCTGGTCAGGGTCATTAAAGCCTATTAATGCCCTCAGGAGCCTGACAGCTTGCCCTGGAGAATGGAGCAACTGACCTCCTCTGGAGCAGAGTGACAGGGATGTACAAGGAGTGCTGGCTGGCCCAGGATGAAGCGAGGTCTTTGGAAGGCAGATAGAAAAGCAGTGGCTGGAGAGTCTCTTATCTGTCTGGTTCTCTACCATACAGGGTGCAGTGCTGTAGCTGCCCAAGTACAGACCACACAAGCAGAGAGAGCTGGGTGGTCTGTGGGTTTTGTGCAACCACTGGTGAGTTCTGGAGATAATTGCAGATCCTTGAAAGCATCCACAGGGAGCTCATATCTGAATGTTTTCTGGAGCTTCACACAGCTTGGTATTGTGAGTGTGTCAAGGCCCTGGATGTGGATTCAGGGCTGCATCTCTAGGAGGGGTCTTTTTGAGGAAGGCTTGCAGAATGACAGGCGTGATGGATATCCATTGTCCTGAGGGCTGTCAGACCACTGCAGCAGTAAGTCCGACTCCCAGCCCTCCAGAATGGCTGTGCTTGGTCATGAGTAGTATTTGACTCATCCAGAGTCCTAATGAGTGCTAAGGCAAGAGCAGCTTTGTGCTGATTGTGGTATGAACCCCTCCTTCCTGCCTGGGCCCGGCCACATTCATCCTCTGCTAGCAGAGCCAGGCCCTGTGAGGCTGGTGGTAGGCCAAATCAGTCTGAGCTCAAGGCTTGCATGTCATGGGCTTTCTCCCCCTTTCTCTGAGGCTGTCGTGGGATCATTGCTTTGTTCTTGCATCTCCAAGACAAAGGGCGGAAGCAGAGTTAACGCTGATGTATGCAGGCAATCCTGAGTCCCAGTTTGTGCTGTTTCCTCTGCTTGCGCACATCAGGCTGCCTTATACAAAGGGTTATAAAAAAGCAGCACTGCGGAGTCTTTGCAGAGGCTTCCAAACAAGAGATTTTACTGTTCCAGAAA
The DNA here is from genome assembly GCA_031468815.1 of Morus bassanus. NCBI lineage: Eukaryota > Metazoa > Chordata > Aves > Suliformes > Sulidae > Morus > Morus bassanus. The sequence continues at coordinate 21,236,876 of CM062577.1, forward strand.
TCAGGAGACCCTTCTACATTGCAGGAGCAAGGTAGAAATGATCAGTGCATTATCCCAGAAGCCAGCACTGGCGCTCTGTAGAAGGGGCGTTTGGCCAAAAGATTCAAAAGTCCCCTTCTTGTCACATTGAAATCACCTGGAGTCAGATGCCTGACAAGCCACCTGGAGAGCCATTTGTTTGCACTGGTTTGGGAGAAAAGGGAGTGGGCTGGCCAGGGCTCCAGGTCTGTTCTGCCTGCTACAAAAGATCTCTGTCCATCCTCCCCCTGTAGATTTTCTCACTCTTCTTTGTGTACACGAACACACATGCAAGAGATGTGAAAGATTTATGATACTCCCTTGGTTTTGTTCTAATAAAAAGCAATCCGAGTGGTGAAGGAATAAATCTAGAGCTGCTTGGCTGTGAAACCAAGATGAAGGAGGCTCTGCTGATTAGAGTAATCAAGCCCCTATTCCCTGCAATAAATTAGTGTGTTAAAAATCGCTTAATGCAGAAGGTGAGGCTGGCGAGTGCCACCTGCTGGCAAATAGCTGCTTCTTGGGAAGGTCAGGGCTGTTGTGCTTGGACTAAAGCTCTACGCGCTCACTGGTTCCTAGATAAGCAGTGGAATATCCCTGCCCTTCTAGACTGGTATATCAGGCAGGATATACTAGAGGGATGTGCTTTGAGCACAGGGTTCAGGGCACTAGAAATGCGTGAGATTGGGAAAGCACAGTTTTTATTTCCTAATCTGATTTTAAAATCTGTGCTATATGAAGTGCGGAAACAACTTAGCACTGTGAGGGGTGCTTGGCTCAGTTAGCTGCTGGAGTGAGGCTAGGCAGAGGGGTCCAGAGGGGAGCAGACAGTGCTGTGTCCATGCTGATCCTGCAATGAACGTGGTGTTTCACAGGCCACCTCATCAGGTTTTCAGCAGCTCTGAGTAGCAGCAGCGTGCTCATACTTTCACCAGAATCTCTGCATCAGAGAGCATGGGCAGTTGGACAGCAGGCTTCCATTTGCGTTCTTAAATGACCCCTGTTGGCCCATAAGATGTAAATTCCTTATTAGTGGGGAGCATGGGTGGTAGCATTGTTTTTTCTTTAGAGAACAGGTTTTAGACATGATGTGAGCTGGGTCTGGAGACTGGTTGTGGCAACTGAGGAGAGAAAGGAGGCGAGAAAGAAATTTTCTGAATCTGTTTTGGTGTGTATCAGAAAAGGTCAGGGCTATGTCTGAGGCGTGTGGTTTGTCAGTGGTAGAAGGAGTGTACTTAAGTGCAATGTTTTCCTCTCCTTGTCTTTTCCTGCTTGTTGGCTTAATCTGGTGGTGTTAAAAGACATTGTGCCTATGTGTGCATGTACATATCTGCTACAAACATATATAGGCATACATACGAATATATATGCCTAGAGCAAATATGCAATCAACTATTAATATGCCTCCTTGATTAACATATCTGTGGGATGCTGAGTTTTCTTTTGATTTCCTGGATGTGCAAATATTTTCTGTTTTTATTTCTTTTCTGTGTTGATAGCCAAGAATTGGCCCAGGCAAGAGGTAAAAATAAGGAACACAGACAAGGCATTTGTTCTGAGTAAATGTTCTTTAAAAAAGGACATTGCAGACTAGTGTCCTGACAAAGTGTGTGAGTTTGGTCATGAATTGGGAAACGATAGCTGCTTTCCTGTTCTGTAAATTGGCAAAGGCACATAGCATTGGAAGGTGTCTGAGAGGCAAAACAGTGTTACGCTTCATAGAGACCAAGAATGGAGGGAGGCTTTCTCTGTGCAGCAGCATCAGAGTATGATCTGGACCGGGATTTCATGGAACCCTCCATCGAATGCATTTCGCACCTCGAGGATAACAGGGCATGTTTTGCCTCATAGGTGGCCTTTTATGCTTGAGATTGTTGTGTTCATTACTGAACAGCCCCAGTGGTGACTCTGGTTACACTTCAGACCTTGCACTACCATTACTGTTCAATGTCTTATTTCCCTCCCTGCCTTTTCTTTAAGGCCCACCTGTTAAAACTTTCTGGGAAGTTATCCTTTTCACATAAAATGGTTGTTCATGGCAGCAAGCCAAGGATAACCTTCCTGGGGAGCACAGCTGCTGGATTAGTGAGCCCAGAATGGGGCAACATCATTTCCTCAACAGGACAATAACTTTTTGTAGCCATGCCATCTCAGTCTCCTCAGAGTGACGGTGTTTGGTGGCTGGTGATGCCAGGAGAGCACGTGCAGAGCTCTGCCTGTGGGGATGTCAGAAGTGGGCTCCAGGTCAGCTCTCGCGCCTGACTTCATGGAGCCGTTCAGAGGAATGGCAGCAAGTGCAGACATAATCTTCAGGTCCTGTTGTTTGCCTGTTGTCATATTTCCTTTTGGTACCACGCTAGATTAGTTGGTGCAAAACCCAAGTGCAAATCTTCCTGTGTTTGTAGTCAATTTTTAATGGATCTCATGTTTGCCTGCACACAACCACTATACATAGGTATGCAGTAAAAACTGTGAGCAGCACTTCAGGCACTTGAGTTTGTAGAGAAACTCCATAGCAACGTAATATGCTGTCTGCAGCTGGTTCACCCTGCCATTAATGTTGTTGTTCATGGTGATGTGAAGCTGAATGGGAGAATAAAGCCCTACCATGAAGCATCTTACAGAACAGATGGACAGGGACTGGCTCATCGCCAGTGTTGTGAAGTCAGGACAACCTGTAGTGGACCTCAGATTTCTGCAACTAATGTCTCACTTGCCTTCTGCCCACAGGAGCTGTCAGAGCATGACCAGTCTGTTCAGCAGTACCATGTCTCCTGCTAAGGATGGAACATCATCTCTTCCAAGGAGGCAGACTTCCTTCACCAAACCCCCGCTCCGTGCGCTCTACGACTTATTGATAGGACCTATGGAAGGAGTAAGCCTTTGGTGCTGACAAATGTAGAGATTCACTTACCAAAATCCCCTGTCAGTGTGGGAAAGCAAGAATAGGCAGCTTGGGGATTGTATCTGAAGCATGGTGGCTTTCACCTGGTCTTCCCAGATGGTGAGACTGGGTGTGTTGGGAGGTGGGAAAAAGGGATGTTGCTGTTGATACCACTTCCAGCCAGCTGCCAAAGTATAACGCTTTTGATGAACCTAAGCAGGAAGTGTATCCTTAATTCACTAATACTAATTGGCAAACTCAGCAGCTCTATCTAGGGACAAATAGGTCAGGGAGATAGAAAAAGCAGTACTGGGAGCCCGGCAGCCCCACTGGCCCACGCTGCACCTCCTGGTGCCACACAGTGCCATGCTGGCAGCCAGACAAGCTGGGCCTTGCTCTCTCTCCATCCCAGGGATTGGTGCTTTTGCAAGGAGATGGACGTGCTCCTGTCAGGTGCCTGCAGCAGCAGGTGGGAGCTGTTGCTGGCACTGGTCAGGCGCTCAGCAGCTCACTTGGTTCATTGCTGGTGTCACAGCACTCGGCCCGTTCAGGGCCCTGCTCTGCGCATGGTGGTGCTGTTCCAGGGCACACCTGCCAGCGCAGGGGTGGAGGGCGCAGGCCCCGGCGTTGTCTCATGCTGGTAGATCACGGGGTGAATGCAGAAGCAAAGGGAAGTTCTGTGGCACCGTGTCTTGCAGTAGCCCTGGCCAGCCTGTGCGGCAGTGCAGCCCCTGGTTCCAGTCTCACGGAGCGATGGCAGGATAAATTAAAAAGTCCTGTCTCTGCCATGTGGTATCTCTAGCTAGAAGAGGTAAAGTCACTCAGTCAAGAATTAGTCTTTTCTCAATTTCTGTCCAGCTGAACGAACAGATCAAAATGTCACAATTCTGTCATGTGAGAGGGAAAACCCACTCTACCTTGGGTTTCTTTAAAGGTTGTTTGGATGCTTTAATCTTGCCTGCAGAAGTCACCTCTGTTGTGGAGGCATAAACTTTGTGAGCCTGAGCCTTTGTTAGCTCTGTCAGCCTGCCATCCCATGGTCATGCCGTGAATCTTGGAGAGTGGGGCCTTCCGCTCCAGAGGTGGCACATGCATCCTCCTTGCGGGGCAAGGAGGTCAGCCCTGCTTATGGGTTTTCTCTGTCATCTTCTACAATGTTATTGAGAAAGCTTCAGCTGGGAGTTTAATGCCTGCCTACACCCAGTGTAAGTAGGTAAGACAGGCCAGGAGGAAGTCCTTGTGGGGAACCCCGGGAGTCTGCTTCTCTTCCCCAGTGAGGACACACTGTGGTTGGGCACTGCCTGGCAGGTTTGCATGTCTGAGGCCCAAAGTTGGCTCCAGTAAGGTACTGTAGGGCTTGGCAAGGCTTTCAGCGCAGAATTAGTAGATACAGGGTCCTCACTAGCCACTTGGTAAGAAGATGCAGTTCAGGTCTTTTGTGTGGTTTGGCAGTCCCAAATGGAAACTACCAGTTATAGTGACACTAGCTGCAAGTGAGGGATCCATCCAGGCCAGCAGCTCTCAGCCGGCCTAATCCTGCACGGCCATGCTCCCCATGAGTGATGGACCAGAGATTTTTCCACCTTCGTGACAAATCAGCAGTGTAGCTGATATTGTTGCTGTGAAGTAGAGCACACGTTCCTGTGCTTGCCAGTTCATGCTTTTCTCATTCTTCTCACTGAAGAGATTCTTTTTTATTAGAACTTACCCTAAAATTAATTCTTGGAGGCATACGAAATGCAAATGGTCCTCATAGTTTTGTTTCTGTTTCTGTAATGCACATACAGCCATCATGAAAAAAAAAATATTAAACTCTAGGGGTTTTACATACAAATGAAAAATTCTGCTAGGCACATGTCGCTATGGCTCAGATGCTCTGATTGTGTTGCTGACAGCTAAAACTCCTGGAGCAGTAAGTAAAATGGAATATGTATTAAAAAAACAACCAAACAACCGAACAAGGAAACCAAAAACATTTCTGGAAAGCAACAACTGCCCTGGTGGGAAGCTGCTGCTTGTCAACTTGGGCTCTGCAGAAAGAGGCACGGTTGAATGGAGGCTGGTAAATTTAGCTGCAGAGCACGCATGTTGGTTCACCCCAGGCAGTGAGTGCTGGGGAGGCCTCCCTCAGGGCTGCTGGGGTTGTAAACAGCGTGTCAGGACAGAGCGGAGGTGGTTTGCAGGAAGGCTCCTGAGGCTGCTGTGTGTCAGCAATGGCCCTGCATCTCTGTCTCCAGTCTGGGGGGCAGGATGAGCTCGAGAGCTGTAAGGAGAACATGAGAAACAGCAAGAGGTCAGCAACTATTTTTAACTCCTTTTAAATGAAAATTTTCTTATCCTTCAGCAGTTTTGTTCGCACTTCAAATAGCAAGAAGGCTTTAAAAGCACCTCACTGTCTCTCTTCAGCTTTCTACTGTTTGACATTCTCCCCTACAGCTGACCTGTTTTTTGGTATTTCTGACTCGCTCCAGACTCCCTTTGGAGGAGACTGCCGGACTGATTTTTCTATTTCTTTAGTAATGTTCATTCATCTTTGCTGCTGCCTGAGAACTAAAGCTTGAGACTGACTGCAAATTCCTGTTATTCTTTGATTGCTAGTGAGACGGGGTCAGTGTATCTCAAATTAATCGTCAGCTGTCAGTGCATCACAGTGCAGTCTGGAAGTCTGTTCCAGGCAGACCCTGAGCAAAGTGGAGAGGAAGAATTGTGTGTTAGGACCAGGGTGCATTTGTCTGAGCTCTATATATAAAACTTGACACAAGTAGTAATATTCACCCTCAAAATGCACAATATCCCTTTCTTTTCTGTTGCAGTGTCTGATTATCCGACATGTCAGCACTTTAGGATTTTCTGACATTACTTCTGCACCCGTCTGATTTCAAAACTCTGTTTCCATTAGCATTTCATACTAGTAGTTCATTGTTGGCAGCAAAAGAAGGAAGATTCTTCTCTCCCCTGTTAAATGGGGACTCAGCTGAAATAAGCATGTTCTAAAGCAGGGATGTTAAAGGGAGTAATGTTTGATAAATAACAGAAAAGAGGTAGAAGATGGATGTTATTTCTTCCAGGAAGAATGTATCTAACTAGCACCTCAGAGGTTTTGGTGTTACTATTTATGAAAAATAAGCCATGTGTTTGAAAAATATACTTCCTTTACGGCTGTTCTGTTGAAGCCCCAGAATTTGCAGGAGGAAGAGGTGATGTTTGGGGACATTGGAAGCTAGTTCTGAAATCCACTTGGAATGAGTCAGGCAGTTTTGTCTTCATTTGCTGAGCAGCCTAAGTAGCTGGTTTTCTCCTGTCAAAACAGATGTTTGCTACATCTGATGGCAATTAAAACGTCTTAAAAGGAAAATTCTCGAAAGAATTGAGAATCTAGAGACAAAGATCTAGTCTTGCATACTAGATCCTTGTCTCTGTCCTGCAGTGAACACTGCTTGCCTTTGGGAACATCAAGCAGTCTAGGCAGAAATAGAACAACATTAGTTGAACTGGTTCTCTCTAAAACTATGTCAAGTTGAGGACTTGGCCTCATCCAAGCTTGTGCTAAAAGTTTCATCTTCAGATGAGTGGTTTATTTGCTAGGCCAAGCTCTGGCTCCTACTCTAGCTTAAAGGTGTAGAATTGCTTAGAAATTTACTGCTGTTTTGCATTGAGAGTCCTTTTGACTTTTTCTTTTGTGTGTGCTGCAAGTGTTTAAGCTGAAGCAAATTTCAGTGCTTTGAAGTTACTATTTCCTGGTGTACTAACTAATTATTTTTACGATACGCTAGATAAATAAGAGTGAAATTCCCATGATTACGTGGGACCAGGAGCAGTTGCCATTTTTTGTGCCCAGCTGCGTTTTCCCTGTTTATTAATCTCTCTGCCTCACTTCTCCATCCATAAGATACTTTCTCTTTAAACCTCTTAGTGACTCTGGGTTGATTACAGTGTCAAGTGTCTTGAAGTGCAGGTCATATGCACAGTCTATCTGTAGATCATTTGCTTTTATATAGGAAATTCCTATTCTAAAATTTAATATCAGAAAGAATGTTCTCTTTCAAAGGATAAGGTGATAATAATGTTGACAAGACGTAGGTGGTTGGGGTTAACAAAGATTTTACGCTGCAGCAGAAGGAGTTGCTGTACTCTGGTGAGGCTGGGCCCCAGCTTGCTTGCTGAGGCTGGTTGTGACGACCGAGATCTGTAGAGTGTTCCAGTGCGCTCAAGGCTCATTCATCCGAATGGGATTGTTTGTGCACAGGTGAGCAATGGTCCAGCTGTGTAGATCTGTCCAATGCCAATGTGCATTCACCTGTCACCACATCTGTATTCACACAGAGCGTAATTCTCATGTGGATATTTCCAAACCTGATGTGGGCTCAGACTAGAGCCTGATGCTTGAAAAGTGCAGGCTGGGGCACTGATGGAGTGAAAGAGCCAGACTGATTCTCTCTCTTTTCTTTTCAGGGTTTGATGCATTCCAGTGGGCCTGTTGGCCGCCACCGCCAGCTGATACTGGTTCTGGAGGGAGAATTGTACCTCATTCCATTTGCTCTCCTGAAGGGCAGTTCCTCCAATGAGTACCTCTATGAGCGCTTCAGCCTCATTGCAGTGCCGTCCATCCAGTCGCTGAATCCCAGCTCCAAGGTCTGACATTGCCTTATAAAACCTCACTCTCATAGACCCTCTTTTATGGGGTGCAAGTTCCTATACATGCCAGAATAGGAGCAGCTCTGTCCTGCTATGCCAGACGCAGGAATAGAAAGCACAAATGTACCAACATCCCAAGGCACTCCAAGTTCTGATGAACACATCGAGCACCACAGCTGTGAAGTAGGTTCTGGTGTAGTTCCTGCAGTACAGAATCACAGCCCCAGGCATGCCAGGAAGGACAAGGGGAATGGATCATTTGGATATCCTCATCTAAAGGATAGCATGTCCTGGGGTGTGGAACAACATGGCAGACTGCAGAAATGTAGGTGTTTGTGATCAATACTGAGCTTCCTTGGCAAGCTGACAAGTCCTATCAGATTTCCTGGCATGTTTACCTACATTTTAGGTTTCTGTGTGGAGAAGGCCACTAATGTCTGGTGACACTGAAGATGTAAGGCAAATCTTGCAGAAGTATCTTCATGCTGATGTTTGGCATTAATATTTCTAAGGCCCAGGTCTCCGGGGAGAATGCCCTAAGTCACATCTGCTCTTGCTGAGCCGTGTTCTGCTGCTGTCTTGGCTTGCACTGGGTTAAACACAGTCACTGGAACAGCAGAAGGGTCTGAACCTTGTGAGCATTACTGATGTGGGGATTAGGCTTTTCTGTTCAGTATCAGGCCCCAGTAATCAGTTGCATGCAGCACCATGCCGCTGGCAGTGGTGATACTGGTCCTTGAAATACAGGTGCGAGAAACCAGTTAGTGAGTGATTAGAAGTAGTCTTCCCATAAGGAGGGAAGCTGGGATCTTCTTCATGCTTTTAGCTCTGCTGCAGCCCTCAAAAGGACCTGGGCTAAGTCTGTTGCTTTCTATTCTTATCTATCCATTCACCCAAGACGTGGGGATAGAAATCCTGACTGGACTCAGGTGGAGATGTTCCTTGGAATAGTTAAATGGAAGGAACTAAAGAAATGCAAAGTTTTTTTGCAATTATGACAACCAGACTTCTGTTTAGAGCCAAAGAGACAGGATATTTTATTACCAGCACCATAACAAACAGATCTTTGAATGCCATTTTCTCTCTTTCTCTCTGTAGTCCCATGCGAGGAAGAATACTCCTGCTTACTCCAGTTCTACCTCAATGGCAGCTGTCATAGGAAATCCCAAGCTCCCTTCAGCAGTTATGGACAGGTGGCTATGGGGACCTATGCCCTCTGCAGAAGAGGAAGCATACATGGTATCTGAGTTACTTGGCTGCCAGCCCTTAGTTGGCAGCGCAGCAACAAAAGAGAGGGTCATGAGTGCCCTCACTCAGGCAGAATGTGTCCATTTTGCAACCCATGTCTCCTGGAAACTGGCTGCTTTGGTCCTGACACCCAACACTGACAGCAATCCAGCCAGCAGCAAGAGCTCTTTTGGGAACCCCTACACAATCCCGGAATCCCTTCGGATGCAGGATGATGCCAGTGATGTGGAGAGCATCTCAGACTGCCCTCCTCTTCAGGAGTTTCTGCTTACAGCAGCTGATGTCCTGGATCTGCGGCTTCCCGTCAAATTAGTGGTTCTTGGCTCTTACCAAGAATCCAGCAGCAAAGTCACTGCTGATGGAGTAATTGGCTTGACAAGAGCATTCCTGGCTGCTGGGGCTCAGTGTGTCCTAGTGTCACTCTGGCCTGTTCCTGTGGCTGCTTCCAAAATGTTTGTGCATGCCTTCTATTCCTCTCTCTTAAATGGGATGAAAGCCAGTGCAGCCCTTGGAGAAGCGATGAAAACTGTACAGAGCAGCAAGCAGTTTTCCCATCCATCCAACTGGGCAGGTAGGAAGAATTTGCTTTTTGACAAACGAGACAGGGTTTCTAGGAAGCGCTCTTATGCCAAATTGTTTGAGTTAAGCAAGGAGCTGAGCTAGCAGGTAGTTGGGAGTAGCATCTGCCCTGTGCTCTCCCAGAATTCAGCCCCTGTGTTTCAGATCCTGATTCAACTGAGTGTGGTTGAACATCAGTGTCATGGAAAGCATCAGTACTTCACTGTGTATAGTAAGTGGGTTATGAATTTGATATAATTTAAAGCAATTGTGAGGTGAAGTGTGTTTCCTCACAGTGGTTTCATGACTGGAAAGAAATAATGTGCAATACGATAACTCATTCCCTGTGTTTGAAATCTATAGGGTCAAGTTTCCTGTGTACTTGGGATGGAGTTAGCTGGAGCAAATTTGCAGAACCTTCTCACTGAGAATTGAGTGAAACTCTAACAAGGAGGCAAGAGTGGTACTTCTGGAAGTCGCAGCAGCAACCAGTAGCTGTCATTTCTGTGACATAAACCTTGTAGAGCTTACTTCTTTGGTCTTGTTAGGAGACAGGTTTTCCTTGCTTCCGCTGGAAATTTCTCAGCAGTGTAAGCTCCAGGGTGGAGTGCTGGTGCTTGCTCCCTCTCAACTAAATGAGTGAGTTGAGATTCAGAAAGACCAAGTCTTGGACCTCAACACTGTTATTACAGGGATATGTACAAATAACCTGCATTTTTTTTCCTGGCACAAGCCCCGGTTTTTGAAAGCTGCAGACATTCCCCAAATTGATTTTTTTTGCGCAGGCAGCAGTACCATGTTTTTTAGATCAGGAAGCTTTTGCAAGTATGGCTTTGATGTAGCTGGGGGAGTGGGAAACTCACGAGAGCTTGTTAAAATGAGCACTTGGAGTTAGTCTGACAGAGTGTTTTCAGGCTTGTTGAGTCCAGCATTAGGACGTGATTCAGACAATATCAGATGAGAGCTGAGTTTAGGTTACAGTCCACAGTTCAGTTTGTATTTTATTTTCCTTCCAAGATTTTTCTGCCTCAAGGCATTAATAAAGAAAAAAAAAGTGACCAATTCCCAGGCAAGAAAGAATGAGCATGGTCATGGGTGCTTGGCATCACCACCAAGAAGAGGCTTCCAGCTACTCAGGCTTAGTACTGCCCCTTCTGTTGTATGGAAGCAAGTTCATTACACACAATCCCCGACTTTCACCTTTAACTCCTGATGGTGTCTCAGATAGAGCACCACAGCAAGGATGGTCAGCTACATACCTCGCTGCAATGGATGAGAAAGGGCAGGCAGAGCTCCTTGTGCTGATATTTGGAGAATCTTGCATTTAGATGGTGCGTAAGCCAAGACAGCTTTCTGACTGAGACAGGGAAAGCTCTCAGTTTTCTGAGTTCTGTTTCTGCGAGCACTGTTTAGCACCCATTGATTTCCACTGCTGCAAAGGAGACATGGAGCACGCTAGGAAAAGTTTAGCTGCAATACAGTGTTTTTTGGCTTGCTTGAACAGGAAAACGCTGATGATTTAATAGAGGAGGACAGTAAGATGCATCTAGAAGCTCTCTGGAATTTTAGTCTATAGGACCGGGCAGGGAGTGGGCAGCTGCTCTGGGAAAAGAATATCACTCTGCAGGGCACAGTAAACCATCATTCTGTTAGTCCGAGAAGACAGAGGATATCAGCTTCTGTTTTGAACATTTTCTATAACAAAAGGAGATTGAGCATCTCTTATTCTCAACGCTGCAGGCTTCATGCTTATTGGGAGTGATATGAAGCTGAACAGCCCTTCTTCATTAGTAGGACAGGCCCTGACTGAGATTCTGCAGCACCCTGAAAGGGCACGAGATGCTCTGCGCGTCCTGCTACATCTGGTAAGAGAAAGGAAACACTACCACACCCAGCAGGCACAGGAAGGGGCATTGCGGCCCATGTAGTTGTGAGATAATGTTACCTGTGGGTATGCATCTGTAAATGATGAATGGGAAGAGAAACACCCTGGTGTGTAGCCACTCACACTTCAACCCTTCTTCCTTACCATAAGGCAGTCTCTTGTGAAAACTCTGGGTCAGTATGAAAAGACTGAGAGACCTGATGGAGTGCCCGGAGCAAAAAGAGGCAAAGTAAGCGAAGTCTTACATTGTATTGCGACAAAAACCTCCCTTAGCTGTTGAATTGGGTCTCTGCTTTAAAAAAGAGGTAATCTTTGGGGTTAATTGTTTCTACAAGAAAATAGCTGTGAACATTGCAGTCACGGAGATGCAGAGCCCAGTGACTGCTATCTCTTTGCATACTTGGAAGATAAGAGGCTCTTTTGTCCCCATATGTGCCAGTAGCCTGTTGTGGGGAGCAGCAGGACTAAAGCCAAACTGCCAGATGGCTAGAATAATCTCTAATGACTTTTAATACTTTTCTTTCCAATGTGTCTTCTGTGGTCCCACAGGAATGTGGAGCATCCGTAGGACAATGGAAACCTGTGAATATTGCTAGTCATCCCAGTTGCTGGGTTTTGTGGACACGCATCTCTCTTAACTGTTTACCATATAACTGCAGACTCTTGCCTGGTAATAAGCAGCATACGCAAGAGACTGGAACTTGAACATGAATCATCTTTTGGGGAGAAATGCAGCTGCCAGGCTTATAGGAAACTTATCACAATCAAACTGGTACTTAGTTTCCTGTGGCATTACTTTCCCCAGCATCCCAGAGAGTATTGATGTCACAGTGATTTTACACCTGTGAGTGCTGAGTTACTGGAGCCTCTGTTTTCAAGGGCACTAACATCCTTCTGTGTAAGACAGGTCAGGTTCAACACTGGGTTTGCCGGCTCTCAACCTGCTGTACCTGCCTCTTCGCTGTATAAAAAGAGGCGGTTAGTAAAAATCTCTTCTAAAATAAGCTAATGCTGTGTATTCCCTAAAGGTGGAAAAATCGTTGCAGCGAATCCAGAATGGGCAGCACAACTCCATGTATACCTCCCAACAAAGCGTGGAGAATAAAGTTGGGGGCATTCCAGGCTGGCAGGCACTACTCACTGCAGTAGGATTTCGGTTGGACCCTCCAGCCAGCGGCCTCCCAGCAGCTGTGTTCTTCCCAACCTCTGACCCTGGTGACCGGCTACAGCAGTGCAGCACCACCATACAGTCCCTCCTAGGTAAGAAGCAGGCCAGCTATGGGCTCTGTCCTCATCTGTCCAAGCAGACATCAGCCTTTCCCTGCTTTTCTTTGATGCAAGCCTGTAAAATGGTGAAATTTTTTATCAATGAAATAGAAGTATTTAACAGGGTAGAGGTTCTAGAGTAAATGTTTATGAAAATTTGTCATAGATGGGAATCATTTACTACTGGGTTCAGTATCTGAGAACCATGATGTGACGATTCCTTTCTCCCAGCTCTGAGTCAGAAAATGTACCATCAGATGCAAAGTGGGAAAACCTTTTGCTTTCTGGAAATTGCTGCTGCTTCCAGAACTGTTCAGTGATGTGGGAGAGAGGTTTTAGGAATTAGCTGAGTTTGTTCTGTTCAGGTTGTTGCATTTCCAGTAGTCAAGAAACAGATACTGAACAATCCCTGTTTCTGCTGATGTTTTTCAGGTTTGCCTAACCCTGCACTTCAGGCACTTTGTAAACTTATCACAGCTTCAGAAACAGGAGAACAGCTTATCAACAGGGTGAGTTGGGAGATTTTCCTCCAGTACCAGTTTCTAAAAGTTCTTCTCAGGTCAGTAAATTCAGAAATGCACAGAATTGTTTATGCCCTGGTTTATCAACCCAGAGCTTGCTAGGAGACTTCAGGGTTGAAATTCTAAACTTGCCTGTTTGTGCGAATGAAAGTGTGTGTCCAGAAGAGAAAAACACAGGTATTTTGCTGGGCTGCATGGCCTTGGGTCTCCCCGTTCAGTGACAGAAGTTAAAACATGATACCTACTGCAGTAAGGGGGAAGCAAACTATGGGAAATGAGTGGCAGAACCATTCATTGCTATTCAGCCATCCTGTCTAGGGCCCATGTTGGCTGGTCTTTGTCCGCTGTAATTAGCAAAGTCCCAAAGTATAGTTGACTTTGGACAATGCAAGATCTGTCAGAAAACTTACTGAGTCTATGCTTCTCCTGGTGTGTGTGCTCATAGCTCTGCTGAAGAGATTCACAGTCTTTAAGAGAAAGGCAGTGCCACCTGTGGCTGTGGGACTCCTCCCTGCTCCCCCTAATCTCCTTCACATTCTTCCCTCTCCCCAGTCTTTCTAGCATGCCTAGCATAACCTAACCTTTCTCTGTGCCACCAGCCTTGCTGGCTTTCCGTTACATGTTTCTTACTGTCCTGATTGCTCCTCTGATACGGTTTATCTTGATCATTTGCCTGCTTTAGTAAAGAACACACTGCACATAGTGAATGGGCATATAGCTCGCTTTCTTTTCCCCTTTCCCCATGCAAAAGTGTTCTAGGGAAGTACCGTGGTGGGTAGCTAGGATTATCTCTGTAGCTTCAGAGGGCTCCCCTTCATTCTGTCATGTTGAGTCTCTCTGCACAAAATTCAAAATAACAGCCCCAGCTTTGCTGTTACTCACTAAGAAGCCTGCTTTGTCTATCCATTAGACTGAGTCTGCTTCAAGGGAAGGGTTTCTTGTTATGATCTACGGTAGCGCATGAGATATTTCTAATGGCTTGTCCTTTATGGTATTTTGCTTTCTTGCCTTGGCTCTTTTGTCAGTGCCTGAGACTTCTGTGGTTGAATAGCAGGGTTATTTTGTCCTCATTGCCACCAGAGGGAGGCCCGGCGTAAAAGGGATGTGATGAGTAGAAGACAATGTTCCAATAGATCGGATTGTGTTAGAGTGTCCATGAGATTACTTCATGATTGTCTTCTTGCCTCGGATAATTAAATCACCCAGGGAAAGACATTCACATGGCTGTACACAGCTAACAAAAGATGCACTCACCATTTCCTCAGCTGCCCCATGCAATAAATATTGGCAGGGGTATTGCATTGTTTTTGCAAATGTTCTATAGCCCAAACCCCAGGCAGAATTTCCTTTTGCACAAGACTCTATCCAGTTACAAGTTAGGGTTTTTCAACTTAGCTCTCCCCTCCTCTGCAATTACTTGCTTTTTTCCCCTCCTTCCTCTCAGCAGTTCAGTTGGTAAGCAGCTAAGGCTCTGCCTGTCCCAAAGGAGAGAAGATTTTGTTCAAAACTGGAATGTAATGACTGACAGTTCAGTCAATGGGTGTTGCTTACTGTCTTTCCCATATGGGTGATAGGCGTCATAAGGGAGCAGGTGCTCTTGGCATTAGTGAAGCAGCAAGGCAGGGAGCCTGATCTTTTGCTCTGGATAAAAAAATGCTTATTTTTAGTGCAAAACAGAAGGCAGGAACCACAAGAGAGAGAACTTCAGTACTACCACATGTGCAAGGAAAAGTTAGGGATTGCTGACTGCATTAAGTGCCAATAATGTATCCCAGAGAAAACAAGAGAAGGACTTGTTTTATGTTCAGCCTTCTGCCAGAATGTGGGTTGGCCGAGTATCTGCCTGTTAAGTGTCTGAATTGATTGTAATGAGCTGGGCACTCCCAGATTCCAGCTGCCTGTTCCCACGCTGTTGGACTCCTGATTCACAGCTCAAGCCATTTCCATTGCTCCCTTTTTTCTCTGGATGGAGCATCTCGCAGTCAGGATGCTGGTTTGCCTGTGGATGTGTCACTGCAGGATTCCCTATCACAGGCATTTTGTAGCACAGAATAACCTGTGTTCTTTCTTTTCTCCTCTCTTTTCCTTTCTTGTTATCTGCTGCCCGAAGGCTGTTAAAAATATGGTGGGAATGGTGAGTATCACATGCACTGGGGAATGACACTGCTGTGCAGGATAAAATGCCTTGGTCACTGCAGACCCATTTCCCTGCACTGCAGAGTAGTTGTCTTCAAGCTTTCAGGCCTAGAATTTGCTCCGTAGTGCTACTGTGGAAAAAAAAAAAAACATGTAAGCTTTTGTGGGTTGTAAGAGATGGGTGGTCCTGAGGTTAGCTAGTCCCCGATTAATGACTTTCCACCCTTCCTGCCCTGGTTGTGTTTTTGAATTACATGGGGTCCTGGCACCTTATTTGTGTCAGATCTTCATAAAAACATTTTTTCTCTACTTTGCTACTCCTGTCCCTTGGGGACAGTTGAGAAACTTCTTTCCTGGAGGCCATGGAGGTATTAGGAAAGTCTTCCATGGTTTCATATGACTTGTTCTGCCCAGTTAAATGCTGAGAATGAGTTTCTTGGGATTTGCATAAGGCGTATGGCTCAGTCATGGAATAGGCTTTAGTATATTCCTGTGAGCAGCCCCAAAGTAGCTCTTTCCTTTTCTTTCACTTCACAGATTTTCCTGCTGTGCTTCCTTCTTGCTCAGTTTCCACTGGCCACACCCCGCAACCCTCACCCCTGTTCTGTCCTGACCTTTGCTCCTGTTCAAGTTTGTCCATTGTTGCTGTCCCTGGACTGTCCAGACCTTTTCATCTCACTGTTCTGTTCAGGAGCAGCAGCTGAATATATGGGTGTACAGGGAAAGGGATGTTTGCAGTGCATTTAATTCCGTAGCTGTGACTGTCAGAAAAGCAGTGACGTGATTGTAAGAAATGGCTAATGTTTGTATTGTTATCTTCAGCTGCATCAAGTCCTGGTTCAACTTCAGGCAGGTGAGAAGGAGCACGATTTCTCCTCTGCACCAATCCAGGTTTCCATCAGTGTCCAGCTCTGGAGGCTACCTGGCTGTCATGAGTTTCTGGCAGCTCTAGGTAGGAAAACACTTCTTTCCACTGTCTTCCTAAAACTACTGCTGGTGTTTCATATAGTGGCTTGAAGTAGTGACGAGACTCACAGCTTTAGATTTGTTTGTCTGGGTGCTGTTTGGTCTTTGCGTCTCTGGATGCGATCCCTGACTGCTCAGTACGTCTCTGCCAGTGCACATGCACAGACCTCTTTTGCTCACTGTTTGGTCCGTGGTAAACGTCTCCAGAGTCAGCAGAACATGGATTTCGGGCTTACAGAAGCTTGGTGCTGTCCAGTTGGTTTAACCCCGGTTTTTATTTCAGGATCCTGTTGCCCCCTTGTTCATAATGCATACCTTTGAGTTTGCTTTTGGCCTTCTACCTGAAGTGAACCAATCATTCCTTTGACAGGGAAACCTGTGAACTGGGCAAGGATAGGACATACCAGGGTAATAGTATGTACCAAGGTCTACAACCTGCAGAAAAGACAGATGAGAACTAAATATCAAACTAGATTTTATTCCAGCTTGGACCTTGCTTGGAGTTAGTAAAAGAGCATTGCGGGGAAGAGGCAATGCAAAAAGCAACATCCGAGAAGACTGCTTGAGGAGCTTGTAAAAGCCAGGCATCGTTTCTCACACACAGTCATGCCTCCTGCAGCCCAGCCCTCGTTTGCT
The DNA here is from genome assembly GCA_031468815.1 of Morus bassanus. NCBI lineage: Eukaryota > Metazoa > Chordata > Aves > Suliformes > Sulidae > Morus > Morus bassanus. The sequence goes on from CM062577.1 coordinate 21,253,629, forward strand.
AAATTCCGAGGTCTGTGCTCTTTTTCAGACTCACTTCTGTGAGGAAACTTTGGATTAACAATGAATGGTAGGGGCATGTGGGACGCTGTCCCCTGAGATGTGTTTAGTATATCATTCCCTGACAATTCCAAATAATTTGTAACTTAAATACTGACTAGTGCATTTTGTCTGTCAGTTTGGACAGGAGTGATTTGTTTATGCGTATGTGTTCACACTCCATAAAGCTCCCAACACCTGCTGGAGAAGGCATGCTAAAGAGTAATAAAAACAAACCAACAAATTGTACATTGTAGGTGAGGAGTCATCATTCCAGGACACTGCAGGATCTCGTATCTTTTTGTTCTATTTGTGTTCTAAATGAGACCACACTTGTTTAAGACACCAGATCTTTCTATGAGATGTGATTTTGTGCTCCATATTCTGCTACAGGTTTTGACCTTTGTGAAGTTGGCCAAGAGGAGGTGATTCTGAAAACTGGGAAACAAGCTAACAGGAGGACCATGCACTTTGCTCTACAATCCTTGCTGGCACTTTTTGGTAAAGCTACTTACAGTAGTTTTTGCTCCTATATCATCTGGTGGTTTGATCAGAATGGCTTCTGTTGAAATCTCACACTCTTACCTTTTGCAGAGATCATACATATATCATCACACTCGTGTCATACAGACCATACATCATACAACAGGTGCAGCAAATGTTATTTTTAAATGGGAAACAAACACTAAGACTGGGCTGAGGCCAAAGCTGGGAATAGAGTTCAGCAACTGGAGAATGTATAACTCACCCTTGTTTTTGAGATACAAAATGATAATGAATAGACAAGTTTCATCTAGGATACCTGGACTGAGGTTCCTGCCTGTGCATTTCCTGGGCTGTACACATTTTTTTTCTCACTTAAGTAGTAGTTGGGTTTTTTGAAGTAGCAAAGAGTCTGAGTGCCTGTTTTGTAATATTTCCTCTTAATTCTGATTACCTGGTTTTGTTTGATTTTACTGTGTATCTAGGGGCATGTTTGTACATTTTTTTTTCTTTTTTAGATTCTACAGAGCTGCCTAAGCGCCTTAGCCTGGACAGTTCCTCATCACTAGAGTCACTGGCTTCTGCTCAGTCTATTTCCAACCCTGTACCCCAGTATCAAAACCCTCCATTCTCTCCTACTTGTCCAGACAGCATTGCATCAGATGCCATTTCTGTGTATAGCCTGAGCTCCATTGCTTCTTCCATGAGCTTTGTTTCCAAGCCAGAGAGCATGCCAGATGGTGTGGGACACAGAGGACGCCAGGACTATGAGAGGCCTAAGAACATCTATCCGCATAGGTCTGCAGTACAGAGCCAGTTGTCACCACAAACCAGCACCGTAGCCAGCAAAGATGAGGAAGAGTATGAAGGTTTTTCTATAATCAGCAACGAGCCTTTGGCCACTTACCAAGAAAACATAAAACCAAGGTTTTCCCCTGATCACAAACAGTCCAAAACTGGTCAGACTGGAGGCGTTAAAGAGTCTGTCAACTCCAAAGGGAGCATAAGTACCCCAAATTCTCCTGTCAAGATGACTCTTATTCCCAGTCCAAATTCACCTTTCCAAAAAGTTGGGAAACTTGCAAGTTCTGATACTGGGGAATCTGACCAGTCTAGCACTGAGACTGACAGCACTGTCAAATCCCAGGAGGACAGTAATCCAAAGCTCGATCCACAAGAGTTGGCCCAAAAAATTCTGGAGGAAACTCAGAGTCACCTCATTGCTGTTGAACGTCTTCAGAGAAGCAGCAGCCAAATAAGCAAGAGCAACAATGCAGATGACGGGGCTTCCACCCCAGCAGGTGTGTCTGCATTCAGATCTTCAGAGACCAGTGCATTCAGTCGGCCAATCAGCTCTAGTCAGAAGAATCAGTCTTCACCTCTTGCAATTAAACCAAAGCCTCCAACAAGGAGTTCATCCCTTCAGAAAGTAAGTTCTGGCTATAATAGCCCTACGACATCGGAGATGTCAAACAAAGAAGGCACAGGCCAATACAGCGGGCAGCCATCTCCAAGTTGTGATTCACATGGGTCCTTAACTGAGCAGCCTCACTTTAAACTCAAGTACCCCAGCTCTCCTTACAGTGCTCATATTTCTAAATCACCCAGAAATATCTCTCCAAGCTCAGGGCATCAGTCTCCTGGTGGCAGCACTCCATCTCCTGCTCTTTCTTATTCCTCAGCTGGTTCTGCTCGCTCAAGTCCAGCTGATGCCCCAGACATAGACAAATTAAAAATGGCTGCCATTGATGAAAAAGTGCAAGCAATTCACAACTTAAAGATGTTCTGGCAAAGCACTCCCCATCACTCCACTGGCCCAATAAAGATTCTCCGAGGAGCTCCTGGAACAATGACTTCTAAGAAAGATGTCCTCAGCTTGCTCAATCTATCTCCACGGCACAGCAAAGAAGAAAGTGCAGATAAGCTGGAACTAAAGGACCTGTCTATTGAGCAACACCTTGCTTCTCCACAAAAGAACCCCCCAAATGGACACAGGCGCCCTGAAACTGCAAATGCAGTGACATCAACTCATTCTCCACCTTCCAGTAGCACTCCAGGAACTGCACGCCCTTTGAGGCTGCCATCTGGGAACGGTTATAAATTTTTGTCACCAGGAAGATTTTTTCCTTCCTCCAAGTGTTGAAATGTCTTGAGTACCAGCTGATGACTTACAATCTTGTAAAAGTATTTGCTTCTGCCCACTTGCCTTTATCAATACAGAACCATTATCTAAGAAGCTGTGGTCATAGCCACAGCTGGCAATGCACAGGCATGTGACAGATTGGCCCTGTCTGTCACTGCGTAGGAACACGGGCCTAACACAGATGGGTTTTAGTTTCCCTTATCTGGACCTTGGTCAGACTCACTTGATAACAGGTTCTATGAAGTGCTCAGTATTTGCGGCAACAGGTCCAATGAATCTAGTTGTCTGTTCATAAAATACTAGTTTTTAAGCCACCTACTTGTATTTCTTAACTTAAGAGGAGGTTTTACAGCTGGCTTTTTATACAGAAATTATACATATCAGGGATTGGAGAGGGAAGTGAGGGGAGGCAGAACTTTCATGTATACCACCAAGAAAGTATGCGCAAGTTTCTGCCTGGAGAAGTACAAGCCATTTATTTGATTGCTTTCAAAGGCTGACAGAGAGGACAAGATAACATACCTCTAGATATCTCTGCCAAGTTAGCCAAACACAAGAAATTGCTGGCAATAAAACTCTGTATCAGCATGATACTGGCAGTTCTCTTGCATCATTTAGAGGCTGGTGAAAAAAAGACAAGAGGACAGAGGTGCCCCATTCTAAAACCTGCATCTCAGGTAACTCTTTTCTGAAGAAAAAACCTCCAGGTGATATTTTGCTAGTTGGTCTGCTCAAAAAGAATGTTTGGGGCATAGTGAGCAAGGTGAGCCTCAGCGTGAGGTGGTGAGTGTGTGTCAGACAAGTTCTGGTTTTATTGAATGCTCTGATATTTCTGGCACACAGTGTTACGATGATGAAATTTTCATCTTGGCAAGTATTTGGGTAGCACAGATGTCTTCTGTCTGCTAAGTGCACAGAAAAGGGTTACAGACGCTGAAGCTCAGAACATTATTTTACAGTTCCACAGTAGGCAGGAATTGTGACATCAGTGTATGTGATTTAGAAATCACCTGACCAAATAAATCCTTCACTGATCCTGCTAAATCTTTCTACATAGCTCATCATGGGCAGGTCTGCAAACCGTTCCCCTGCTGTGGAAGCAAGTTTCTTTTGGAGCAAGTACACCAGTCTAAGCAGATCAGTGCAGTCAGAGCATGTACATGAGGCAACAAGCAGAGTGGCTGTATGCAGAACCTGTGCGCCCTCTGATCTGTGGAGAAAAGAGAACCAAGAGCACCCCAGGAGTGATGTGTAAAGTAAGCTTTCCTAGGCTAGATGGTGTTTAGGTGTTATGGATCAAGTTGGAGATTTTGTCTTTTAAGCGGCTATTGAATGCAGTGATGTAATCAGAATCAAAATGATAATTTACATGCACTGAAAACTGTGGGCATGTGGTAGTGTAAACTCAGCCACACTGCACACTTAGATCCAAGCAAAGTATTTCACAGGCCGTGTGCTATGAAGTCGGAGCACTGGATCACCAAGGCTTTTGGTTTCTATTCTGCACTCCCAAAATTCGCTGGGTGACTGAAGGCTAATCACTTCACCTCTCTGTGCCTCGTCTTCCCTTTCTATCTAAATGGGGATAGTAATACTTACCTACCTACCTCACAGAGGTGTTGTGAGGCTTAATTAATTAGGCCCTGAGTTTTAGCTGGATCTTAAGTCAACTTCCAGTCTCACAACTGACTACCTGAATGGTGAGTGCAGTCAGCTCTGTAAACATATTAGGGGCACATTGCTGATGCAGATAATTGTTGCACTTATCGTGTCTGGATGCTCTTCTTGAAAATATGGATCTAATCATTTGTGATTTTCTTAGGGATCTTGGAGGAAAAGCATGATAGCAGGACAGAGGATTCAGTTCTGATACCGGAATATAAAATTACTTACGCTCAGCTTACTCATGGTGCATATATCAAATGCTTGCTTAGAATCCACTGGTTTCAGGAGAATGTTTTCCCTTTTGTCATCGCAAGAAATTAACATAAGCACTAAAGGCAAAGAATATAGGGCTGTGTTGTTACAGTCAGCTAACAAAGGATGGATGATCACAAAAGTTTCAGTGCAGAAAGACAAAAAAGTAGTTATCTACCCATTATGCAATGTAGCAAAACAGTTGAGTAAATCTATTCAACTCATATGATGCAGGTTATTTGTCTGTATATTACATCTTTCTGTGATGGTTTGGTGCTAGATATCATCTTCTCGTCATTTGGCAGGAAAAATTAGAATAGTGGGCCAAAATGAGTCAGTACAGCGTCTACCCATCATGTAGGCGGTAATATTGCTGATCATGCAACTTGCTGTGGTCACAAGACTGCTGAGAGACTTCATGTGACCTAATCTGTTTCTAACCAGCATAATTGTTTTAAAACGACATCCCAGGAACATCCAGGATGGAAGTGGGCAGCTTTTTGTTTATAGCAACAGCAAATACTCCCTGTAGTGCTGCATAACATGCCAGAAATAAGCCTCTTTACTTGTAGTTTACTTCCATAACTAAAGGATCTTTTAATCTGTAGAAATTATATATTGCCATTTTGGTACAACCCATTTTCATGCTGCCAGTAGGTTTTGTACTGGCTTAAAGTCTTCAGAAAGAGCTAAATCGGGGCAGGGGGGTGGTTATTCTGTTGTTGTTGGGGGGGGGGCATTAGAAACAGGGAAGGGTTCAGATGTAGAGGAAGTTCAGTATTTGGGAAATTGGTGTTGTATAAATATGGAAGGTGAGTGTCACTAGAACAAGTCCTTTGGGAAATGTGTTTCCATTGACTTGCCACGAGGCACTCCCATTGGCCTAATGAGAGCCATGAAGATGCATGCTTTCTCATGGCTGGGAGACACTTCACACACCTTGTGCCTCACTCCTCCACCCCCTGAATGAGAAACAACCCCTTTGTGAGGAAAAAAGAGTTTTATCAGGTTTGCCCAATATGTGGAGAAATTCAGGAAATGAAAATAACATGTTCTCCGTTTGATATTAGAATTCCTTCTGTGGAGTTTAAATGCATTTGTCGTTGTTGTATTTGTGCATGGTACAAGTGACAACACTGCTTAATACAGTGAGCAATAAGAATTAGGTATTATCCACTTTCACATTAAACCTGCCACATGCAACCATTCCCCAAGGCCATAGAATGTATTTTAGTTTGGTTTTGCCCAGTACGTTTTACTGTGTGAGATTACAGAATTTTTATTGACTGTCTTTAGTTCCAAATAAATGGGAACAGTAAACAATCTCTCTGATCAAATTCCAGTTTAATTTGATTTTGTTGGTTAGCCTGTACTCTGGCCTGGTACTGATTTTCCTTCTTTTTAATCGTACCTTACTTAAACAAGGAAAAAGCATTGAAGGGATGCTATACCCACGTATATCACTCTAGGCCATATTTCCTTTCATTACGTCAAACGCGTTCTATGAACATCCCTTTCAAGTTGCAGAATAGATCCAGGTGCACAGAAATACCTGTAAATCTGTTAAGAAACACTGGTCGTTTCAGGCTAGATGGTAATACTGGGTTTGAGCAGGTTTGGGTTCATTGCATTGCCATGCTGTCCAGAAAGGCTGCAAATGTGTGTGGAAAACTTGGCCCCTCGGTTGCAGAACTCCTTCAAAAGAGCGTTGAAGATGGTAACTCAGAGAGGACTGTCAGCAAAGACTCTTCCAAGCAGCAGCCCTTTAGCACTTGCTCTCCTTGTATGCAGTGTTAGCCATGTTTGGCCTATATGAACTTCCTTTGTAAATTAAAACTCTGTTTCCAGACAGCATTAAACTTTTTATATTATGAAATTTACCATGTAAAAAGATTTTCATATTTTTATTGAAATTGCTAAGGCATTTGGCCTTCTTTCTTTGTGATTTCAGTGTCTATTAAAGCATGAGTTCTCTCAGTACTTTAGTCTCTTGGTCTAGGATGATGTTGGGAAGGAATTTATTAGCACACTACTCTCTGTCCTGACACCCAGCTGGTTACTGATCTGTTCCTCTAGCCTGCTTCTGAGAAGCAAAGAAGTCATGCATAAATCTGCATTCTGTGGTGAAGTTATGACTAACGTACAGCAGCTGTTCTCAGCTTCCCCTGTGGAAGTGAGAACTTGTGGTCATTGAGAACTTCCTCCTCTTTCTGTGGCAGAATGTAGTGTTCCTGTTACAAATGATGATTGGAAATTGCTTTTCCTTTTCCTAGCAGGTGGTGGGAGCATCGATATTTGCTCGCTGTCTGTCTTGTTGTAGTCGGCAGCAAAAGGACATGTAGGGTTGGAAGGAGCTTCAAGGATCGCCCAGTCCCATCCCTCTACTGTGGAAGAACCAAGTGCTGAAGGTATGATATGTTTTCCCCATACTGATGCCAGTTGGAACGTGCTGACTTAAATCTTCCTTCTGCCCCCCTGTGAAAGGTGCCCTAGTGCTTAGGGGAAGTGTTGGTGACCAGATGAAACTAAACAGAACTTGACTTTTTTTGTGATCTTGGAAGTTTCCATTGATGCCTGTCTCCCAGTTGTGCAAATGCAACCTCTGGCCATGTTGACAGAAAATGCAAACCATATCCTCAATCATGACATAGCGGGCTCTTCCTGGCCTACAGGAATCTCTAACCTCCAAATCTTTGATCTGTTGAGAATGAGGTGATCTGAACCATGTAAATCACTGCAGTCTTCCTGGCATTAACTCTTCCATAAGGGACCTTTTCTGGCATGCCTCTAAAATAGCTGATTCTCTGTATTTGAAGGCAAGGATGGTGCAGCCCCCCAACAAAGGTTTTATAGGTGGCTGCCTCAGCTTAGTTGTGCTCTTAGGATTACCTACAACCTAGTGACACATCCAGTGTAAATCAGTAGGCAGCGGGTGTGGATGCCTTAGCTTCTCCTGTCATTGTTACTAAGATACTGCCACTGTATCACAGAGATGCAAGGAAGTCCTGTTCCTTTCAGAGACATGCTTCTAGAACAGCAAGTGTGGGAAGAAGTCAGTTCAGCACTGCAAAAAACAACAGGGGAGTTGTCTTAAAACCTGACCTTGAACATTTTTGTATTGAATACTTAATACGCAAGTATACATCAGGTACAGGCTGGAACATTTTGTGAGTGTTGATACGCACATTCATACTGTGGGTTGACGTACACTGCCAGTAGCGTATACCCGCATATGGCTTTTCCTCATCCTCGTGCCAGATGCACAGAGCGCTCCATGCAGCCCTGCTGATCTCACCTCCCAGCTGCAGGCAGCCTTTGCTTCTCACTGAGAATGGTCATGGACTTCCCTGCAAACACTCCAGCTCTAGTTCTGTCATATTACTTTCCCCAGATGGCCTGGCTTTCTCATTATTTTTTATGTAGTCTCCAAAGAGAAGAACTTACATTTTATCCCTCTCAGAAAGAGTACCAGCCTTCTTCTATTACGTGATGACATCATTTGCATGTGGTTTTATTGGTAAATGACTGTGGCTGGTATTGCAGTGGACTCCAAGAAAGCTGTTCTGCAGGGAACTGCAGCAATTGCCACTTGTACAACAGAAGCGTATCAGGGATTGTATTCTCCTTAGCAAGGCTCTCCCACGTCCTCCTCTGAGAAGCCCTTGGAGAGGGACGTTTGTTTTCCAGTGGCTAGCAGCAATCTTTGAGAAGTGTCCATCACAAACATCTTTTCTTCTCTTGGATAGTCCTCAGACTTCCAGTGCTTTGTGGCTGAGAGAGCTGGTGGCGGAGCACATGCATTGCTACTCCCGCATGTGGCCGGAATGTGCAGGTGTACCTAAAAGATACTCCGAGGTGCAAGGGGAAAAAGGCCAACTCTTAGGGTTAGGTATGTGGGCACCTGCTCTGCACAAGAGCTGGCAGATCAGCTGGGAGAACTCCAGTTACTTGGAAATGTCAGAGCTGGGGTATACTGACCTCACCTATGCTGTTCTTGAATCGCACGGCAATACAACCTGTGTGCTGAAGTGCACAACTTTGATCCTTTAGCATAAAAGAGTTTAAATATTAAAAAAACATGTTCTCATTTTCAGTTTGTTATATAGAAATGTTTGCTATGGTTACATGTTTGGTTTGGTTACAAATCCCTCTTCTGTCACAGAAGGAGCAGTAGGGGCCTGGGAACTCAAAGGAACAGAGCAGCTTTGTTTCAGAGAACCAGTGACATCTCCTGCATTGGCAGTACAGCACTGTAGCTTCTGCCTTCTCACCCCACCGGCTGGGTGCAGCTAATTGTCCTGCTGCCATCAGTGGGAAGGTGTTGGAGCAAGAGCCAAGCCTGCACTACAGCACAGTGCTGGAGACCAGAAGAGGGTCAAAGGAACTTCAGAAGCGGGCATGTTCCTGAGGTCCCTTAAAAGTCACGCGCAGACCTAGAGCAGTCTCCTAATGACTGTGCAGACATGGTTAGGGATAGCACAGACCTGCCCAGGGAGCCAGCTCATGGTGTGATGGACTGTGGCCCGGTGTGCCTCCAGCAGGTCCCCTTGCAGAGTTCCTGAAACAGTGCTCTCATGTTTTAATGCCACCATCCCACTTCACATGCATGCAAACCTGTGTTCAGGCAGCAGGACAGCTCAGCAGGCTCAACCTCTGACAAAAGCCAGGAGTCACTGATGCGCAACTACACTGACAATGTTAGTTCCCTATGCAGGGCAAGCCGAGGCTGGAGGACCCCCATGAAGAACAGCTTGCTGGGGAAGCATCCCCTCCTGAGCAGAGACCATGGTGAAACTGTATGGGCTGGTCTGAAGCGGTTTCTCTGTATGCGAGGTCTGGAATCAGCAGGATGCAGCTACTCAGATGATACTATCGTGTGTGGCATAATCTAGATATAAACAAAAAGAATAAGGATTTTGGGGAGAGCACACATTGCAGCTGGCTGAGTAAACAAAAGACAAATGTTGTCCATATGGGGAAAGAGCAGCAGCCACGGACTGCACTCAGCCAGGATTTTGGAAAACCAAATAAAGGAAAATACTGAATGCTTGAGAACTTCGGGAAGCAGACACGTAAAGCCCCACCACTGTGCCCTGGCACAGCCCTTTGTCATTTCTTTGCCTGGTAGACTAAGCCAGTGCAGGCATAAGTCTGAGCGGCAGTTTCCATAGCATCTGTCTCTCACATTGCAAGAGACTTGAATGAAAATATGTTTTCATAGGCAGAGCCTATTGAGGATTTTCTTCAAAGCCATTTATCTGTGGGAGGGTCGTTTGGCAACATTTAATTTTCCCCTCTGTGAATTTCTGTCCTCCTTCACTCTAGTGGAGTTGACGTGTAAATCATCATTAGTTCTAGCTACTGGCAAATGGAACTTGGGGAAGATGGCTTGTCAAGGGAAAGGGTAGGCAAGGGTGAGCCTGGAAGTAGGGTCAGTAGTCACTTCTGGGGAAAAGGATGCAATTCAGAAACATGGGAACACAGGCACTGCACTGAGACTTCCACTCAGACAGGAAACCGCAATTCAGCAAGGTGCAAAAATCTGCCTTACCCAGTTTTGGACACGAACAATTACCCCAGAGAAGAATTAAAATGCAGTAGCTACCCCTAAATTAGAATTGTGCATTTAAGCTTCCTATGGGTTGAGAGCTGATGCAAATGTCCATTTAAAATGACATCTTTCTCTTGTCAGCAGTAGGGCGGCATTATTCACAATGAAAATCTCTGTGCAAGTGTAAAAGCTGTGAACTGTTCCACAGCCAGACATATTTCCATTTTTTGAGGAGGAATCATTTCCCTTCTGCGGTGCCAAACTGCAAAGTTTCACCCTCCCCTTTGTCAGATCTTGAAATGTTGTGGGTTTTTTTTTTCTTTCCAGTTTACCTAGTCTTACATTGGTGTGAGCATTTCAAACAGCTCCAAAGCAAAAGCAGCTAGTCCGCATAGCTATGAAGAAAAATCTGGAAAAAAAAAAAAAAAAAGCTTATGTTCAGAAACTAGAGAGCAAATAAATATATTTAGAATGCATTATTTTAAATAAATCCTGTAGTTTTACCTGAATTACGATTTTTGAGCACCCCAAAATGGAAGTATTGTTATCCAGCTACTTTGTTCTTAGGGCATAATTTTGCCACAGGATAAACTTTAATCGCTATGGAAACAACGGTAAAGCCAAATACAGCATACAGAAGCAACTTGGGGAAACTTGGCCTGTGTTGTCCTTTCTATGCCCTGTGTTGAAGAGCCAGGCATATCCCAGTGGTCTAGCAGCAGCTTTGAGAGTAAGCACGGCTGGGTCCTCATTCCAGGGATAAGGTCTCTCTGCAGGACATAGTCCTGGGTTCTCTTAAATTCTGCTGTGCTCCAGCTCTGAACAGCCAAGTTATAACCAGTTTTTATCACTTGCTCCTTGTTCCGGGTCTCTAAGCTTTACCATTCATGCATATTTACAAACTGGTTTATCTTCATCATTCACTGGCACCTGTGTTGTCCTCTCTGTCTCTTTCATTTTCCTGTTTTCGCTCTGGAATTCAATCTTGCATGTCTCCATAGTACCTGAGAGACTCCTACATAAAGATTTGTTGCTACTAGAGAAATCCCTATTTGAGTTCATGGGAGTTCTGCATATTTCCCTTTTTGGATTAAATGCCTAGAGTAAAGGTTTAGTTAGCTTGCTCTTCCCCCACACTGCCCCCCCCCCCGCAGTTTTTCTCTTTCCCCCACTTGGCTGTTTGATTGTTGTATTAATAGAAATGTGTTGGCTAAAAAGGGAGCTGGGAGATTTGATGCTCTTTCACTCTATAGTCAAACTGTGTCCCACCCCTCTGCCCCCCAACCAGATACCTCAGTAAAACTCATCTCCTGCCACACAGTCATAAATTGTGTAGCGTCAGCTGCCCGATGCAGACAGACTTGGCACCAGCACCCCTCTGGGATACGAAGGCAATTTCTCTCCTCAAGGACCAGTGTATCAGGTTCTTTACAGGCTCAAGGAGTAATCTACTCTTGGGGCTGATTTCAGCCTTCTTTCAATGCCTCTGAGGTCTAAAACTTGTAGGCTGCTTTCATTTTTTTCTTTTTAATGAAAGCTGGTGGTCTAATGCCAGCAGCAGGTCTGTGGGACCCGAGGGTGCAGGTGGGTCTGAGCCCAGTAACGGCTGAGCCTTGTTCTTTGTTGTATGTATGTCGGTTCTTTGACTGATGTCTGGTGTCCTTGTTTTCCGTGGATATGATAAAGGATAAAAGAAATTCCCTCACAAGAGGGCGGCATTGGACACAGGAATCGTGGCTCCTCGTGTTGCATCCTTTAATGAAACAGTGAAAGCGTCTTTCCCTTTGTGGAGGCACTAGCAATTCTGTTACTGATTTATTGTGTTTTCATTTGTGACAAAACGGGGGCAGTCCAGAGGTACCATAACAGCAATCCGCGAGAAGAGGATTTTGCCTGAAACACGCTGCGTAAGGAAATTTTAGCTTCCCCCCCCCCCCCCGAAAAAAAAAGAGAACGCTGGTAGCAGTGTTGGCAGAGGAGGTGCCAGGCAAGAAACAGACGGTGGTGCTGGCGGTGTGAACGTAGGCAGCGGTGTCCTCAGGTCAGCGGCGGTGCTAGAAATGGAGGCGATGCCCGTGGGGGGGCGTGTGCGTGTGACGGGGCGTGCAGCGGGTGCGGCACATGTCACCGTCCCCTGGTCCCCGGTTCTCCAGTGTTTCTGCTGGGGGGGGGGGGGGGGGGGGGGGGGATGAAATGACCGAACGTTTCAAACTCTCATCTCGCACGCGCCGGGCTGCTTCGCTCGCTGTGATGTCGCTTTGCGCAGCCGTTTCCCCCGGTGAGGTCCCACCTGGACAAACCAGCCAACGTCACCGCAAGGCATTTGGCAAACACGTGTTTTAGCACCGCGAGCCGTTCTGAAGCGTTCGGCCGGGCCGTGCGTCACGGCTGGCTCCCGCTGGGGCGAAATGCCCCGTTTTTATTCCGCGTGATCAAAACGCGACCTCGCTAATGAGCTCCGGTTTTCCCGGGGCCGCGGAGGCTGAAGCGCGTTCCCGGCGGCGCGGCACCTCCCGCGGCCGCTCCGGCCCCCGCACCGGCGGGGCGCGGGGGGGCCCGGCCCCGCTCGCCGCCTTCCCCAGGGCCGGCACCGGCGGGAACGGCGGCCCCGCTCCCCCGAGGGAGGGCCCGCGCCGCCGCGGACACCGGCCGGGGCGGGGCGGGGCTGCGCGGGGAGGCCCCGGCCCGCTCGGGGGGCGGGAGCGCTGCCGGCCCCGCCCGGGGACACCCCCCCCCCCCCGGCCCCGCCCCGGCGCCCCCCCGGCCGCGGGCACCGGAGCGGTGACGTCACGCGGGGCGAGGGCGGTACCA